>JAVTVY010053511.1:0-26887 GCA_036873755.1 Hanleya hanleyi
CGAAAAGTTTGTCTTAATGATCAGAATTAATCTCTGTGTGGAAAATTTGGGCGAAAACTGAAATTAGATGCTGAGAATAAATTGTCTGTAAATGTTTGCAAGTTTATGTTTTAATGTAAAAGTATTTACTTGAGAAATGGATAATCTGTTATGAGTATATTTGTCTCCTTTATGTTCTCGACAACATTGTTTTCTGAATATATTTAAGGGTATATTGTGCTATTACACAGTGTTTTTACCTGCGGCACGCAGGTCTACGAGAGGCTCGCGTTGTTGTTGTTCTTGTTCTTGTTCTTGTTCTTGTGACTTTTTGAAATGCGCATGCGCTAGGAGAGTGTGATCTCTGCCACACTTTTCTTTTCAACCTCCGATCTCACATGTCTTCAAGCGCGTTCGAATTCATTTGCAACTATATTCGGTGGAATGAATTATTGCTTCGTTAATTATTATATATGAGAATAGTGTGAATAACGTCAAAGGACCTACGAAGTAGGTTAGGCATCAGAACTCCGACATGCACTGAACTCTTGGACCCCAGTTGAAATCCTGCCAATATTATGATGGACACGGCACCAGCGATTTTAATCAAAAATCACCAGAAATTTTCATCAAAAGTAGGTCCACTCGAAACATGCTGGCAACAGTCCCCTAATGCACCTTCATGCCCAGTGTGAATAACGTCACAGGACATAAGAAGTAGGGTAGGCATTAGGACTCCGACGGACGCTGAACTCTTGGACCCCCAGTTGAAATCCTGCCTATATTAAGATGGGCACGGCTCGAGTTAGATTCACCAGTGATTTTAATCAAAAATCACCAGAAATTTTCATCAAAAGTAGGTCAGCTCGAAACATGCTGGTAACAGTCCCCTGATGCACTTCAATGCCAAAAATCAAGGTTCTAATATCAACGGTAACACTCAGATATAACATATCTCTCAGATATAACATATATATAAATATTAATATTCATGTCACTGTTCCATTGTTTCTCTAGTTGTATTCCTCTTAAAGTTTGTACTCTGCCTTTGGCTGGTGTTTGTACAATAAAATCTTGAATCTTGAATGCTTATTTTGCTGACGAAAGGATTCAGATGGACACTCATTACCGGACAATTTCAAACGGTAGCCCACTTCGAAGAGACAGAAATGACTATGTAGTATTTAATGAGTTGGACAGCCCTGTGCGCGAACAATACCTCGCAGCCGTGCAGTTATATTGTTCACTTTCGGTTGCATGACATTTGGCAAATAGCTATTTTGAATGATTCTCTTTCAGAGCGCAGCCTCTCTATCCTCATTCTCGCAAGCCAGGGCCTAAATTCGCTGGTATTGATGTTCCCGTCCTCTTCCGCACTCAGAATCCCTTTAGAATAGCATTAATCACTTCTGTAAATTCAATACTTATGTGTATCAGCAGACAATGCGCAGAAACATATTACATTTGACGTCATTCTCTCAAGTCGGAGCCCATTTCTGCTAGAATTTACTGGTTCTATACAAAATTTACGTTACTTTGTCAATCAGTTTACGTCATATATAGCAGATACTGGCCATAGATGTTGACCTCGTGGCCAAAAGCTAGGGCCTTTGTTTTCCTGGAGGGGTTTTCGAGTTTGATTTCGATACTTAGATACCTTTCGCATTGACTTTAACTTGGCGGTCATTTTCGCGAATGCAACAATTTGATGTATCAAAAGATAATAACGAGAATTCGACATCATTCTCTTACACACAGACCTTGTTTAGTGAACTAGCCCCGAAACTTCGCACTTGAATCACCTTCGAAATGACAAACATATTCGCAAATTGAGTATAGGATGATATCCATAAATACTAACTAGAAATGTTTCTTGTTTGCAGAATTTGATTTTAAAGAAAAGAAATTAATAAAATTAGCAACCTTCGAAAAGGCTTGGCCGAACATGTCAGATGAGATGATATTTGCTAAGAATGAAATAGTTAATCATTTATATAGAAGAAACAAACCATGTCTTGGTATTGACTTGCTGCGTGGAAAAGAGTGGCAAAGAATTTAGTTCGCAGATGATAACGAACGTAAATGCAGAAACCTAATTAATTATTTTAATCGAATATCAAGACTGTAACAGGCCTCAATTTGAATAGTGAAAAAGTGTCATTATGCCTGTTCGATAAAGCCTTAAATCGCCACAGATCGAAGTGATAGACCCGATACTAAATTTATTGAAAAATAACTTTGAAGGAAATATAAATTTTCCATTTTGATCGGCAAATTAACCGAGAAGGGAGACTGAAGAGCGCAGATTTTCGCGCTATGACTAAATCCTCGAAATTTATTTGGATTTACAAATGTTTGAAAGCCTTTCTGATTTGCAAAAGGTAACGACTGAACCGAATGTTTTGAAACTTGGCATAGACGATATTTGTACCAAAACATTGCCAAAGCGATCATGGTGAGTTCGTCTGTCAATTCAGTATAGACGGAACGGCAGAGTCAAAATCGTCGGATTTTGAATGGGGAAAGTGAATATATATATATATGGCATCAGAACTATTACGCAACCCCTACAATTGTGGGTTACAAGTTGAAAATTACATCCCTTGGCATAAAACACTGGCAGATGGCGCTTTTTTCTACAATTACCACTACCTCTGCTGATATGTCTTTCACTGTATTATTGCCACTGCCGCAGGTTTTGACTACAATGTAGTCATTTCTCACTTGTTTATTGAAGAACAGTGTTATAAAAGAATGGAGAATCGATGAAATTACATTTAAGTTTATATCGATAGTAGAAAGACATGGTTAAAACAGATCTATATATAGTTACTCTACCATTTAATCATTAAATGAGTACAATTTCGAGAATTATGATGGGTATGTATGTCCATATCTCAGAATGGTGGGAGTAAAATTGCTGTCAAGAATATATTGGATAATCCAAATACATTCAAAATATCATGTTTAGTGAGTAGTGAAGGCAGAGTGAGATTTATAAAGAAGCGCTTAGATGTTGTGTGGGTGCAGTTGTTGTTCCACTCGCACAACGCCGGGAATTCTATATGTATATATATTCTATACATTCTATATGCTGTTTATATAGATATAAATTTTTCTGTATTATTCTGTAGCAAGGGTGAAAATCAATTCATTCACAAAGTTTTTATCCTCAGAACATCGTCCCGTTCTTTGGTTTTCAGCGTACGGTCCCAGCAGTATTACCAAATATGGAGTTATGTGTTGATTATTGGTGATTTGTTTAGTTCAGTTCAGTTCAGTTTAGTTCAGTTTATTGGCATAAGAATCAGCGTAGCTGTTCTTCATCTTAGCTCAAATAATATACATGTACATATACTGTATACATTAAGGGGATAAAACAAAATATAGTTAAACAACAAAATATGGATAAAAACAAATGAAAACATCACATACTATTATTGCACTTTATTCATAAACAAATGGAACCGGGTACCAGAGAAATGTTATTTCTCTCGGTTGAAGCATGAATTAGAGAGAAATTGCTTTCTCTGGTTGGTGTAATGTGTTTATGTAATCAATTGTTTTGTTTAACAATTGGGCTTTACCACAGGGCGATGTTTCCCGCCCTGGGATATGTATTAAACTAAGGAGTTGTAATGAAGTTTCCATTCAGCACGACTGACTGGGACCGTGCTGGTAAATTTTTTAACAAAATTAATATTTGCATATGATAAGTTAATGGCAATTATACTTGATGGTTATAAATGGATGACACATGTTGGTTTAGGTTTTCTGTATTAAAATTTTGGATATTGTTTCTTATTTGATTATGTCTTAAAGTATCGTTTATATACTTTGTTGCCTAATTGAGTATGTGTTTGTAGTACATGTTATTGCTTAAATTAGTAACCGCTCTACCCCCATAGAGTATGCCGGGCTGCAATGGGTTGGGGGCAGGTTTCCTCCCTATTATGACTGATTGTGGTCGGGGGGTTGTTTTCTGTATAGGATATTTTCTAGTTTTATCTGAAAACAATTTGTTTAATGAGTTGTTTCAATATAGCGCTGATATGCTCTATCCGTGTGATGGTGCTTGATGTCGTTTATATGACTTTCTCGGTGTATCATAATATTGTGGGAATGAATGGTAATCTTCTACCGGAGTTTTGTCAGAATAAAGAGAGCGTACGGTCCCAGCAGTATTACCAAATATGGAGTTATGTGTTGATTATTGGTGATTTGTTTATTCATAAACAAATGGAACCGGGTACCAGAGAATGCATATTAAATCTATAGACAAAGTGTATGGAAATAGACGTTTTGGGGTCTAGGTGGGCCACTAGTGGGTCGATGGAGTCGTATGAGGTATCAATGTGAAGCATTCGTGAAGGCGCATCCGAGGGGCTAGGTATGGGGTTGAGATATCGTCATTCTGCGCATGCGCGGTAGACAAAGGGTATGGAAATAGCCGTTTTGGGGTCTAGGTGGTCCACTAATGGACCGATGGGGTCGAGTGAGGTATCAATGTGAAGCCTATGGGAGGGGGCATCCGACTGGGTGGATGTGGGGTCGGAATATCGTCATTCTGCGCATGCGCAATAGACAAAGGGTATGAAAATAGACGTTTTGGGATCTGGGTGAGCCACTAATGAGCCGATGGAGTTGAGTGAGGTATCAATGTGAAGCATCTGCGAGGGGGCATCCGATTGGACTAGTGTCTCGGCCGTTGTCAACATTCTGCGCATGCGCAGACGGAATTCTGGGAAAAGGGTGTGGAAATAGACGTTTTAGGGTTTAGGTGAGCCCCTAATGATCCTATGGTGTCGTATGAGGTCTTATTTTGAAGCTGTCGTGAGGGAGCATCCGCCTGGGCTAGTGTGTCGTTCGTTGTCAATAGTCTGCGCATGCGCAGTCTGGCCGTAGTATAGAAATAGACGTGTTGGGGTTTAGGTGGGCCACTATTGGGCCGCTTGGATCCAGTGAGGTATCAATGTAAAGCATACGTGAGGGAGTATCCAACGGGCTGGGTTTGACGTGGAACTGACGTCATTCTGCGCATGCGCAGTAGAGAAACTGTATGGAAATAGACGTTCTGGGGCCTAGGCGAGCCACTAATGGGCCGATGGAGTCGAGTGAGGTATCCATGTGAAGCCTATATGAGGGAGCAACCGCCTGGAGTAGTGTCTCGGTCGTTGTCCACATTCTGCGCATGCGCAGACAGGGAATTGTGGGAAAAGGGTATGGAAATAGACGTTTTGCGGTCTAGGTGGGCCACTAACGGTCCGATGGAGTCGAGTGAGGTATCAAAGTGAAGCATTCGTGAAGGGGCATCCAGTCATGGGTGGGTGCATGTAAAATTAGGGTATGACGTCACTTCCGGTTTGGGTGAATGGGGCGTGACCTGGGAACATGATAGGACATGTACCGACCTGTCTGTGGGGGTTTTCCCGCCAGAATTTCGCTGACGTCTGCGCCTGCATCCGGGTATGCATGAGGGTCTGTGTGAATGGGGTGTGACCTGGGAACATGATAGGAATGCATGTACTGACCTGTCTGTGGGGTTTTCCCCGGCCCGCCCCGGCCGCAGCGCGCGGGTTACTCCGGCCGCAACGCGCGCGCGCGTGGATTCTCCGGCCGCACGCGCGCGCGCGTGATCACCGGCAGTGCGCGGATGAATGTCGGGTCAAAAGGTCAAAGGTCACATCCAGGTCAAAAGGTCCAAGGTCTCCCTTTCGGCAAGGTTCGGCAACAATGTTGCGGCATCGATATACAGAGCTTGAACCCAAAAAGGGGATTGTAAATTAACCTGGGAAGGATGGGCAGCTCCATTTGGACCAATCAGCGGTCGAGAAAAAGAGCCAATGAGCGATCGATAAAAGAACCAATGGACGGGTACTAGAATTTCGCTCACGTCTGCGCCTACATCCGGGTACTAGGATGCTTTCGCCTACGTCCGCGCCTACATCCAGGTTCTTGTACACCCGGGTAATGTTTTCTGGACATGGGTGGGTTACCTTTGGCCCCATTCTAGGCCACTGATTGGCTAATACAGTGTTCAAAGCCAGTTTCGTGCATTATGCTCATATAGAAAACACACAAGACAGGGTTTTTTGGTGAGATCTCATTTGTTTATTCAGTAACAACAACAACGTGAGAACAACCGCGTGAAAACTGAAGCCCAGAACAGGGGGCTTGTACATTGAAAGAACTGAAGCCCAGAACAGGGGGCTTGTAAACTTAAGCCCAGAACAGGGGGCTTGTACATTGAAAGAACTTAAGCCCAGAACGGGGCGTGTACATTGAAATGATGGACGGCCCAATCATATACGAGTACATCGCGGTCCTCGGCCTTGGGGTACTCGTCAAACATCTGTACGATGGTAGATAAGGTTCTGCCCCGGCATCGATGGTACAGGTAAAACAAGCAATATTGCCCGCACACGCTACTGATCAGGCTTTGCAACGTTTGACTGTTCCAACACCACGTCCTCTATGCCTTGATCCATGAAGTCTGTTAAATCGGGATGGAGGGGTGGCAGGCCGTACGGGTCAAAGTATTCGCCCTGCGCTTCTGTCAAGTACACGGCCACCCAATGTTCACCGGGCCGATCCATCGGGTCCGTGTTGAGAACGTAAGCAGCAGGATACAAACGGTCTAATGGAAACACATCTCGGGCGAACACCCCTTGAAAGACCATACGTGTCTCTGGGTCATTCTCCAGCACGGTGGTTATCTGGTCTGTATCCATGTTAGGTGGAGAAGTCACACAGGACGTTGCGCGCCTTGTCCACTTGAATGATGTTGTCAAACTCGGCGTAGCAGATCACATTGACGGTGGTCCCGAGGGCTCGTGCAAAGTGGATTTCCAACCGTAAATTGCCTTGCTTGGCCAGGGCCAGCTGATGGTCGTTCTCTAAGGTGGGGGTCAGATCGAAACAGAACAACGTGTATCCGTTCGCGTAGTTCTCCCGACTGATCATATTCCCTTCGTCCTGGTTGATTTGACCGGTGGCTGTAAACAGGCTCTGATAGCCTCAAATGAAATTCCTGCGCCCAAAGTTCGGTGTTAAGGCCGTGGCTTAAAGTCAAACGGATTTTCTGGGTAGGCTCCGCTGAAACTGGTATTTTCCACACAGGCCAGGATCAATCGCTTGGGTAGTTCCCCCAGGAGCAGGTTTTCTTTGTTGGCGCTCATATTTCCAGCAGGCACAGAGAACACTTTGGTTTGTACGCGTCGGATAGGGTACTGGGCTGGTTTTGTTTCCAAGGCTTTCATGTGTCCCAATTGAACGGCTGGATTCGGTTTCACTTTTCGGACATACAGGACTGCGTCTTGGATGACAATATTATAGTCAGCTGCATGCCCGTCTACGTTAGTGGCCATCAAGGCGAAAGTCGGAGGCGCCCGTATCAGTCGGATTTTGATGGGGATCTTGTTCAAGAGGTACCGGTCTTGCATGAACATGTCTGCGTGTAGTCGACCCATGAGATCCACCGAGGCGCCGTAGGCAGTGAAAGCCTTCCGTTTGTTATATCCTTCATTGTCCACCGTGTTCATTAGCTCGGCTGTGTCCTGGTAGAATAAAGCGGCTGTCAGCTGAGATTTTTTAGCCTCTCGTCCATACGACAACAGCGTCTTGATGTAGGCTCGATAGGGGTACGTGTTGGTCGAGTCACTGATGAGTTTGTCGCTGAGAAAAATATCCACCTGTTGGAACATCGAGTGCAGCCAGAGATTCGACGGGCCCACCGTTGCAGCTTGGATGATTCTGGAGCCATCCCCATTGACGACCTTGGCTTTCACATACAAGTACGTATGGGCTAAATCCACATAGGTCGTATCCGCATTGCTGATGGTGAACTCGATGGGCCCTGTTTCGTTGATGCTGGAGAGCGGGAGATGCTCCACCCATAATCCTTGTTCGGCACTGCTTTGTGTGGGCGGCACGGTCCACAAATCAAATTCACTGTTGGTGAAGGGGCAGGACTCTGCGTGGATCAAGGACATGGTTAAGAAAAGATATCCTTGGTCTTCGATGTGCGTCGTCGCTGGGTCGGTCGTCGACTGGTGTGTGGTCTCGGTGGTGCAGGTCTTTTATTCCCTACGGTGCGTTGTGCTTTGGCGACCAAGACGCCTCCCGCTTCTTTGGCCCGCCGTTTCAAGGCTTCTTTGGGTGCCGTACCCCCCAAAACATCACCGGCCACTTGCAGTCCACTGCGTACCGCTTGTTTGCCGATCGCTTTCACTCCACGCGTCACCAAGGGCAGGAACGTTTTGACGATGCTCCCGAGTATGTTTCCCAGCCCATGTCCTCGTTGCCTGCGTGCACCACTAAAGACGGGAAGGCCACCCCCGGCCTGTTGGGCATAATAGTCCATATAGCTGCGTGCATCACACTCGTAAGGGACCTTCATTATACAAAGTGGGGAGCACGTGCTTGTCGAAAATGATGTGTCAGCACCACTTTTCCTCGTTCGAATGCCACCGGTCGTCCCGTGTCATCTCTTATATCCACCGTGATAGTGTTGATGTCGGTTTGTCGTACGGGTAGGTAGAGCATGTGGGTGAAACTGTGGGTGACTTGTTCTCCATACGTCTTTTTAATGGGGACCACCCGTAACAGAGGTGTGTTGACATCGCCCACGATGTGGTTGTCGACTACGTCCGAGTAGACGTAGAGTCGGTACATACCCGACTTCATATCCATCGGGGTCTGGCCATGGTCCTCGGATGGACCCGTGTAGGTCGCGTGAGCGAGACCCAGCATTTGCTGTAGTATAGGACTCAGTACGACACTCACGTTGGCGGTGAGGAGGATCTGTGCCTTGCCGTTGTGTGCGTTGTAATCGAAGTCCACGTGATTCTTGAAGGGAAAGGATTCGATGGGTTTTGAAACATTCGTGACCTCCCGTAGAGCCTTATAATGCAACAGTCTTGTCAGCCCCTGCATGAACTCCTTGGGGGTATCGTATTGGCCTTCGTGGATGGTGAGTCGGGTGTGTTTGCCTTCGTAGGCCACCTCGTACCACACTTCATTGGCTCGCACGTTGTACCACGAGCAAGGGTATTGGATATCCACGAGGCCACATTCCCAGCGCCCAGGTAAATGCAACGGTTGCGGTAACTGGGTCACGTACTTGGCCAAGGTGTTGTCAGGAAACACATCCAGCGAACTGTTACTGGGTAGGGTGAGGTAAAACATGGCGACTGAGCTGTCCTGCTGCTGCCGTTGGTTTTAATAGGTGTCATGAGTTGAAATTATACATGTACATGTATGTACTAATTGAAATGTTAATTTCATAATTTTAATATATGAATGATTTATCTGTGGCTGTTGCGTAAAAAGAAAGTTAATATTTGGTGAATATATTGAACTAGAATTTTGAAATATTGAATTGAGATTTTGAAATATCTGACTGAAAAATAGAAAGTCAGTTATCCTGTAATATGGGTAATGCTAAAGTATTGCAGGCTCAATCGGTGAAGTGCCAACGATTTCGATAAATGTTTTAATTGTGTGAAATGACAGTGAGACGGTTAGAACAACAGTTTCCAGACACGATTGTTATTATTGCATGGTGAAATCCAGTTGAATACAATAGCCGATGATAGGTTATCTCACGATAGTACAGTCATGGCATGAGAAAGAGCTTAACATACACAAAACACTGGCTCTGTGTCCGTGCAGAATGGTTCAGTTGAATGTCAGTTAAATTAACCCTTCATGTGTCAGAGATGTCTATACACTTGGTATAATTTGTTGGAAACTAATATGCCAAGAAAGTTCCAGAAACAGTTGGAAAAGCATTTAACTAAACTCTGACAGAAATATTGATATTCATTTTGGCATTTTAATTGGCCAAGATAGGCCTGTTTGTTCACAACTGAGTTTTCAGTACTTTGGTACAGAAAGAGGGTTAAAATACAGAGTGACAGATACATTCTCCATTACATGAGAAAGGCATAGCTGCCAATACCTCTGCCATACATTTGATAGCGAAATGCAGGACATCCATATTACACTCCACCAGTACATTGGTGACAGTGATATGCTCAAAATCAGTGCCTAAAATGATGACAGCACTTTCAGAGTTGAACAATGGCAGTGGAGAATGTATCTGGAACTTTTGCACGCAAACCAAGAAAATTAATAAAACATAGATCCAAGCGGGATATAAAAACTGAACCAAGCCCAGAATCATCGCCTTTTCTTTCCTACAAAACGGACTGGATGTATTCTCGATTTTATCACTGATCAGTGTGCTTGCCTTGTGCTAACATGTGAACTGGTTGATAAAACCTGAACTGTTTGTTCATTCATCACGGAATAATTATAGTGTGGTTTAAAAAGCAAGTATTGGAGAGATGTAAGTAATTAGTAATAGATTTTATTTTTAATAATTAAGAATGTAATTTTTGTTGAAGTTCTACACCTTGGTTATTGACTGGTAATACTACAGAACTGAATTGTGTGGGGGACTGCGGGCTGTACGGCTGTATAATGAGTATATGAAATTGTACCAATAAGAATTATTGGGGGGAATTGTCTGTTTATAGAATGGTTAACAAAGTCAGTCAGTGCAGCCCAGGCAGTCCCCAACACATTCTGTAAACAGGGAAAAATTCCTTTGTTGATGTTCTTTTTGAACTTTGTCTTGGCAATGCGTTTAATTTTCAGTTAATGGGTTACTGTAATCTGGTTGTTTGTTTGTCCCTGGCCTAACCGTATGATTGGTCAATTCGTATTATTGTCAAAAGGTAGTTAAAAGTTGGCTCGGGAACACACATAAGTGACCAAATTATCGACTGATTGTTGAGCTGTTTCCCCACATTAAGTTTCAGGAGATACTCTCCCAGATTTGGCGTATGTCATATATTAAGGTAACCATAGCAGAGTAGTAGTCTCATTTGACCAAAGCCAACACATATTTGAACCAGGATTGCAGCTAGAATAGTGACGCATTGCCAAGTCAATCATTTACAATTATATTTTGAGGGTTGTTTGATAAATGAAATGTCATAATGTTTGTTGCATGATCAGTAAACAATTTGCATGCTTTGTTTCATAAATGTACCTGTGCATGATATTTGAAATTGATTCTATATAAACAAAATCGTCTATTTGAAAGTCACTGTTGTGTTGGGTTGAGTTCATTGTCCACAGAATTTCATATGATATTGTGTCCAATGGTCAGGATAGTTCAAAGTTCTGGCGCATCGTTTCCGGCCTCTGCTCTACCAAAATTTCCCTGTTTATTGGCTCCCTAGCTTGAAGAAGTGGCCATTTGACCCCTGACCATAAGGGTGTCTTATACCGCCCAAACTAAAAGCAAGCTTTTAACATGGTGGAGAACCCGGGCAGAACAGAACTCTGACCCAGTATTGTCACATATTTATAATGTCCGATATATTTCCTTTTGCACATGTATTTGGTCCATCAGTTGATCGTTGTATCGGTCTAATACACCATTTGCTTGCATCATCCCCTAAAATGAATACTGCATGTACTCACCTGACACCCTCAGTTATTTTCATGTGTTAACCAGACTTGACAATTAACCCCTTGTATCAGCATTGTGAGAAAGCTTTCAGTTTGACTTCTCTGAATAAAGGTGGGTGTCTAAAAGAAATTATTAAGGGCTACATATTTTTCAAGTAAACTTGCTCATTTCATGTTTGGCAAGCGCAGTATACAGTTGCATGTACATGTACAGTTATTGACTCAAAGTGACATCATCGTATATGATTGAACAGCACAGCTACATGTACACGAAACACTGATATTACTACATGTTGATTTTCTTGACCCTGTTTGTGCATGAATGCCAATTTTTGCTGGTTGGATGTTTGAAGTTTAACGTCGCACCTAACCTTATTGGTCACACTGCGAGCCAATTTTTGCTATCTAGTTACATCCCAATATCATAGTTTATGTTGTACATGTACCTATATAATCTTACACTCTAAATATTTTAGTGTTTAAAGCATATATTGGGGATTAATTATATATGTGCACAGCATCCAGATACAAATAATTTACAGTGTTGTATGAGCATTTGGTCACATATTGTTGAGACCAATACACTAAATACCAGTAAAATCAACTTTTTGTAGTGCAAAATACTCATTTTGAAGTTGTGTTGTTGTCCTTTCCTTTTGCAGTAGAGGAAACACTACACCTTGAGAAAACATTTCTTTGATATTCCTTAGTGTACTTCTTGATTACAGATAGCATCGTCACCTCACTATTAAGGACAAGGTCAATTCAGGAATTCAATAGTATACACAGGTCTGGTACATGTATTTTGTGGGCTCACACTGACATTTGCCTTTCACATTTCGAGGTCATCTTATCACCATTCTTCAAGAAGCAGGGCACTTGCACACTGTCTTCATTCATTGTGATGCCAACACCTGGAAGTTATTCTTTAAAGTTGTTTCTCAGACACTTCTGGTGAAATGAATGCAGTTGAGACAGATCTTGTCTTTTACTTTCTCGAAATGGAAAGTGGCACAGTCTTCTGTTGTCTTGGTTTCTTTTAAGTTAGTTTTCTTTGTGTTTCACTTTGAAGTGTAAAGCCAGATCTTTTGTTACACTTGATCCATTGAATGGAAGTTAATACCCCAGTTTTTCCGACATTTTCATCTGTTTCCGTGAAACAAGTGAATGTTTGTGTCTTATGTAGGTTTTCCATTGGTATTTCTTGGTCAGTTTTTACATTGATGTTGATATCATTGAACATTTATGACATGTATTTGTTGATATCCAGTGGTTTCTTTATGCAGTATTTTGTGAAAAGTTTGTGATTTTGAGTTCAAGTAGACATTGTGCTTTATATCAAAGAATTTTATTTGCCATCCTGTTGTTTACTTGCATCAACGAGATAACCTGGCCGAATGAGGAAATCCAGATAACTTAACTCTGGTAGATCAGGCAAAAGCTGATGAACAGCAATTACATTAGGACCAACAAAATCACGTGAATGAATTGAACATGTCTTTGATGAATTCTACCAGGCCCGATAAGTTCGCAGGCCACACAACAGAGAATGCACGCCTATTTCTAGATCGGTTCATCTGTTTTTGCAATTTGCATAATATTGCGGATGACAACAAGGTTAACCATTTTCGATTGTTATTGAAGGATGCTTCAGAACTTTGGTTTACCTTGTTGTGTGAAGATCACAGGAATACGTGGCAACATCTTCTGGAAGCTTATAATCAGAAGTATTTGAATCCACAGAACCAATTTGCAGATGAGCAGATGCTATTCAACAGGGTCCAAGGTCCCAGCGAGAGCTGTGAATCCTATATCTTCGACATTCAGGGTTTATGTGTTAAACTGAATAAGGATGAAAACGTTACCAAATTATTGATCATAAGAGGGTTGAGACCAGAGATTCAGTTCCAGGTCATCATCCAGAACCCTCCAGATTTACAGGCCACAATCCAGTGTGCCAGATTAATTGAGGTAGCATCTAGAATGAATATTGAACACAAACCAAATATCTCCAGCTTGGAAGACTCTGATCGTCAGTTAAAAGAAGAAATTGAGTCATTGAAATGTCAAATATTGGCTCTCAAAGAAATCCTGGGGCATCTCTCTGGTGAATATGAGTCGAAAAACTCATCTAAGGTGGGCAAAGGTAATCCTTCTCCACCTCAACATGCTCCAATATCTTTTCTCTGTGCCAAGTGTCACACCCCAGGTCACACATCAGAGACTTGTTGGAAGGTCACAGGTCATCAGGTCAGAAACTTCGAAAACATCACATGCTTCAAATGTAATGGGATTGGGCATTTTGCACGTTTCTGCCGAGCACCACATAATTGTGGGCAGAGAAACTTTTCTCCAGCGCCAAGTTCAGAAGGAAATAATGAAGATGTTAGTTATCACCAAGGCGGTGGCTATCAAAATAACCAAACTGATGGTTACCCAAACAATGTAGGTGGGCGGAATCAAAACAGAGGGGCCCAACAACAATGCTCTTGGAAAAAACAGAATTTAAACGAATAGAGCCTGCCAGGGGAAGACAAAACCACTATAGACCTGGTAGGCATAATGTTGGAAGAAGAAGAATAAGTAGAAGAAGAAGTTATAGTGGTACCAAAAGTTTCTCTAATTTTAGAGACCAGAAATTTAACAAGACGAACAAATTGTTGCAAAGGTTAGCTTATCTTCAATCAGATAACCACTTGATTTATCCAGATAATCTGGTCCCAATTAAAATTTTCAATACTCCTGTGTTGTCCCTAGTTGATACTGGAGCAAGTGTAAGTGCTATATCCAAGTCATTTTTCGACAAACTTAACAGAGAAAACCCAAAACAACTTAGGCTTCGGGCATCAGATTATGGGCTAATAACTGCCATAAATGGAGAGACACTAGAGTTATGTGGGAAAACTACTTTAGAGATCACAGTAGACGATGAGCCTGTCAAAGTAAACTTTCAGGTCATTAATGGATTGACCCATAAGGTTGTCTTAGGCAACAACTTCTTGAGGGACAATGGAGCAGTCATTGATTTCCGACGAAATAAGCTGACCTTACATTCTGGATCTGTTGTTTGTGCAGCCACAAGAGTGACTATTCCAGCCTACAGTGAAGCTGTAATAGATACTTTTCCACGTAAAACTTTACCTTCCAATATGACAGGTATGATAGAAAGCACTTCTACTTTAGATAAACTGGGCTTAGTTGGCTCGAGGACACTTGTCCTAACTAAAGAGACTGGGGTACCCTATCAGCTGATCAATCCAACAGACAAGCCTGTTACCATTTACAAGAATACAGCAGTTGGAAGATTACAGCCATTGCCATCAAATGTTAAGATCTCGCCTTTGAACTCTGACGAAGATCCTAACCCAAGACCTACTGGGATAAATGGTATTGGCAGAGAACCAAAGACGTTTCACAAAAGAACTGCTGCAGATACATCAACCCCCTCAAAGATCTCTGATCAGATTGATCTTTCTGAGTCAACTTTGACAGAGGATCAAAAGCAGCATCTTTGCAACCTATTGGACAGAAACAAAGATGTATTTGCTACCAAGCCTTCTGAACTTGGGATTGCAAAGGGTATCAAACATTCTGTCAAGTTGGAACCCAATACACCCGTGATTCGCAGTCACCCTCATAGGGAAAATCCACATGACGGGAAGGTCATTCGTGAGCAGGTTGAAGAGATGCTTGATGCAGGTATTATTAGCCCAAGTGACTCAGAGTTTAGCAGTCCAGTTGTACTTGTGGCTAAACCAGACGGTCAAAATGCCTTTTGTGTCGATTATAGAGCACTCAACATGCACACACAGGTAGACATTTACCCTTTGCCACGTATAGATGAAAAACTGCAGAGTTTTGGAGACATAGGCGTGACCCATTTTTCCACACTTGATCTTCAATCAGGGTACTTCCAGATCCAGTTAGAAGAAAAATCAAAGGATAAAACAGCCTTTGTGACACATGACGGTTTGTATCATTGGAACAGGGTGCCCTATGGCCTCTGCAATGCCCCGGTCACCTTCGTACGTCTTATGAGCTCAGTGTTGAGAGGGTTGACCTGGAGGTCATGTCTTGTTTATTTAGATGGTATCGTTGTTTTCTCGAAAATGTTTGAAGATCACCTGGGTCATCTCGAAGAGGTTTTTGATAGACTGAGAGCTGCTGACTTAAAGCTGAGGCCATCAAAGTGCCGGTTTGCCCAGAAACAGGTAAAATATATGGGGCACTTGATTTCCTCACGTGGCATAGATGTTGACCCTGAAAAAGTCAAGGCAGTACAAGATTTTCCAACCCCCAGAACGGTTGCAGAGTTAAGATCACTGCTTGGACTTGCAAATTATTATCGCAAGTTCATCAAAGGGTTCTCACAGATCATCTCCCCTTTGCCCAATTTGACAAAGAAAGATGTCAGATTTAGGTGGACCCCAGATTGTCAAGAAGCTTTTGAACAAATCAAAACAGCCTTGACCACTGCTCCAATATTGGCCTTCCCCGATTTCAGCCGTGGTGCTGAATTTATTATCCACACAGATGCCAGTCATTCGGCACTTGGGGCTGTATTGTCACAAGTTCAAGATGGTGTGGAAAGAGTTATCTCTTATACCGGTAGATCAATACTACCAGGCGAGAAGAAATATGGCATTACAGAGAAAGAGTCTCTCGCGGTGTTCTACTCGATTAAGCGATTCGATGGCTTCATTAGACATCATCACTTCACAATCGTGACAGATCATAGTCCACTGATTTGGGTTTTCACCAAACGTCCTGTATCAAACCGAATAGCCAAATGGGCATTTGTCTTGAACCAGTATTCTTATGACATCAAGCACATTGCTGCCAAACAGAACATTGTTGCGGATGTCCTGAGTCGACGAGAGTATGATGAAGTTGTGAAGGAAGAGGATATTCAACCAAATGTCGCACCCTACTTGGATGCATTGCCTATTCAGAGGAAGAAATTAAAACCTTCAAAAGACCAGCAAAAGAGATTGTAAGCCCCGAAGCGGCATCACCGCCAGGCTGTCCAACTCTTGAGACTTTCAAAGAAGAGCAGACTTTGGACCGGGCCTTGACCCCAATAATTGACTATATTCAATCAGGTAGAATCCCTGATGATAGTCAAGTGGCCAAGAAACTACTGTACCAAGCAGATGATTATGAGTACACTGGTGGTGTACTGTTTCACTACGATCGTCGCCGACTGAAGAAATTGGGACCCCCAGGACAAAAGCTTGATCGACAGATAGTCGTACCAAGAAACTTAGTCAGTACAGTCCTCCTAGCTCACCATGACCACCTGAATACAGGTCAGCATGGAATAGAAGCTATGACATTGTCAGTAAAATGGAACTTTTACTGGACAGAGATGCATAAAGATATCACGAACTGGATAAAGTCTTGTAACGTCACCAAAATGAACAAGAGCTCTTAAGAAATCAAAATAGGAAAACAGATGTTCTTAAGGGTAGATGAGACTCCAATGGAAAGGGATATTTTTACAGAGATCAAGTTAATTAAACTGTTGGAACATGGGTTTTTCAGGATAAAAGTAAACAGTTAATTGAAAAGAAGAATGTCAGAATCTTGAGACAAACACCAAAGACATAGGAATAAGAGCCTGTGACATTGAGAAGATCCTTGGTGTTCGGAGACTTAAATGGTGCTCTGAAGAAAATGAGCTTTAGAAGCCTTTATTTTAATTGGTATTGTTGATTATTTTGATATTATTATCAGGATAATTTGGCTATGTTTTATATTGCGTTATAAAGTTTTGTGAGTACCGGTATAAAGAATATTACCGAGGTTATTTGAATGTTCATGTTGATGAATATTTTGAGAAAAATTACCATGGTTGATGATGAATATTTTGAGTACTAGAGTGAGAATACTAATGAAGTTAATTCTGGAAATTTGTGACATTGAATATTATAATGATTTGGAGATACTGAATAGATTGACGTCATTGATTGAATTATGAACTTATTGAACATGCGTATCTTGATATTGATGATTTGTTTTATGTTGAAAATATTATTGGAATTTTATTGGAATTGACTAACCATTGTGTTTAGTTCACAGGTGATTTTACTGAAAAAAAAAGAAAATAAAAATTGAGAGGTAAGTATGGATACTAATCAAGACTATACTTTTATTTTGTAGTGCCTTGCAGCAGAATCTGTAAACACACCACAAAAAAAAGATGGCCCAGTCGAGATCAGCTGCAGTGACTCGTCTGGACCCTTCTGCGTTGTGCGTCAGTGGTCGAAGACACGCTGTTTGGAGTGCACGCTGAACTTGTGAACTACGACCCTGGAAATCGTTACAACCACATTAGGGGTTTTTTTTAAGCAAACAGAGTATAATCTTCTCTTTTCCTTATATGTAAAATGATTGACGTATTGCTTATACTGATCATTTTCTAGCAAGCTAGCTTGTTGGGCAATTCCCAATATTGACTAAGCTAAAACAAATCCTCTCCCACGATGACGTTGTATTTTAACAATTTGAATGAAGTTTGACGAAGCTTGTTGCGAGACCAGAGCTTGGAATATTCTACATGGCTGAAGTAATCAATGGCAATACACTAGCTTCTATTGAACCTCTTTACTACCTGCCTATAATGTATACAATGACTTGATTGAATTTTAAGATGAAGTTGAAATGCTGGAATTCAATAGAATCAAGATAATATAGCCGATAACAAGTATCTAGCTGTCAAGTTATTAATTTTTCATTCCAGAGATTGTCTGAACTGTATATCAGATTGCTAGCCAGATCATTGTGGCTGAGAAATAGTGTTCAGGTTAGTGGGAATGAATTTAGATTACCCTGATGATGACATTACTTTTGGAACATGTTGAATTTAAAATGAATTTTGTGACAATGTGTTGCAATGACAGATTTATAGAACTTACTGTTTTGTTCCCAGATAGCGAGGAGTAAGATTGATTTATTGACTTAAAGTGATAACCACGTTGACATGTATTTGAGATAATGATTGACAATTGCATACTACGTTGACATTAATGACCTTTTACTACTGAATTAGGACTGTAGTATGCGATATGATTGAAAGCTATGTAGCGTACTTATTCCTGTATACATTTGTGTCACTAATCACTTGTTCCTTTTCAGATTGGAGAGAGATAAAAAGCGAATATATAAGATTTGTTGTGTCCAAGCTTTGATCAACAAATTCTTGAAAGATTTTAGACCCATTCGCTATAGAGATCAAATTGAGTGGACACATTCAAGTCCATCTAAGAAAATTCCAAATTGAAAATGGAAATGATTATTGAAAAGCAGCCAGCCTGCTGTATGACTGAAGTAGTAATTTGGCCTGTTGACAGAAAAACTGAGATGCACTAGTGATGAGAAGCTCATCAGTACCAACCACCAAAAGATTCCAATTTCAGTACTTTTCGGATATCATAATTCAGATCAGAATTCAGTTTGAAAGTAATGAAATTTGAATTATCCTAAAAAGGGGATCTTATAAGCCTAATATGTTATAGATGCTGATAACCTTATTTTAATGATTGGATTGCACCTGCTCCTGTTATGATGCAAAGACCCAGCCTCTTTGTAGGCCAGTATAGCGACAACATATATGGGGATCGGCATCAGTACATTTTGTTGGTTTGTGATTTCACACATCACATTGGTCGCATTAACAGAATAGCCTAGTCATACAGAATTTCCTGCTGTCAGTATGCCTAACATCAAAATTGACTTTCAATGGCATCAGCAACATATGTATTTTTGATGAGTTTTGGTGATAAATTGTCCTAAGATTCAATGAGATTCAAAATTAACAATGAATGTGTACAGGCCCACACATTTGAAAATTCTTGGGCGCCTCCACCATAATCATCGGAAAGGCCGTTGACTCCTTTCCAGGCGTTCCGGGAGGACACAACGACGTCAATTCCGATCATTAAAGGGAGGTAACAAACTTTAATGAGAAAGTCGGTTCATCCTATAAAGATTATGAAGGAGCCTTTTGGGTCCGTGTAACCTTGCACAATTCAATTTTCGTTTTTTTTGCTTTTGGTTTCTCAAAATCAAAAATTGAAATTTGACCGTCAATTTTCAATTTTCGTTTCTCGTTTTCGGTTTCTCAAAATTAAAAATTGAAATTTGACATTCAATTTTCGATTTTCCTTTTACTTCGCGCAAAAATGAAAATCAAATATTGAAAATTGCCTCGATTTGTCCGTTTTTCGTTTTTTGATTTTAACTTTGACGCGTCAATGTTAAGTGCGCACGCGCAAGGCTTATGATGTCACTTTCGGTCCGCGGAGTAGTATGGAAAGCGCAAATCGAATTGTTTAGGCAGGTGTGGAGCATAATATGGAAAACCAGTAGTGGGAAAGATTTGGGAGTTTCATTACACTATAGATCCCTGGAGCCAGGCATTCGACCTAGATTATAATGGGCCAACTGCGCATGTGCAGAAGCGAGTAGGCATTCATGCAGCAGGTGTCATGCATTATATGGAGAACAACGGAGGTGATACACACGGTAGTTTCATTAAAGTAGGATAGTATAATAAATACGTGGGTACCCTAATCATAACCCTCAAAGGAACTTCCCGCTTCGATGCGTTTGACATCCGCACTTAGCGTTTTTGACGCTGAACGTTGACGGGCATCTGAACGCTCCAACGATCCAGGTCCCAAAAATAGAGAATGGAGATTGGACCTGAAGCGTTGAAGCATTTAGACGTCTGGCATCAAACGTGGTGATTGTGTGTTTGTTTGAAATGGTGGTTTACGGGCCGCTTATGCGGATTTCGCGGCCCATCACCGCGATGCTTACTCTTATTGGTATTACATCTTTGTTGGTATCTTTATAAATATTATATTTCAAATCAATAACAAATAGCGATTGTGTGCAATGCTGTTCGCTTTTGTAGCTCTCTCAACATCTATTTTTAGAAATGAGAAAATCTAAGACTGCGTCCTGATTGGCCCAGGCCTCAATGCCAATAACCAATGAGAACAGCGGGATGCCACCTATCGCACAGTGTTTACCTGGACATTTTTGATGATTCGAGTGAGTTCTTGAGTCGTTGCCTCAATCTCGAACATTTCATCCCCAGAGGTTATTTTGAATTAGCATGTCGGCATCCCAAGCCGGCGGTTTTTGCTTTGACTAACTATGTCGATTTCAGCCTGACATCAAAGTTATGCCAGCGATGTCACATCTCAAACAGTGCAGCTAGCGGATTGTCGTAATGATCTATCTGAGCCTGTTCAATAATTGGTTTGATTTAGAGGATACCCCTTGATCTTTTTTTATCCAGAACTACCGTGAGCAACTAACCAAGGCAATGTATAGATACCCTAACAAATCGATCAATACACTGGCTCCCGAGGATGGCCTGGCGGGTCACATGCCTCTCACGCTCCACACCTCTTATACGACACGATTTGTGTTTTCTATTATACTCGGCGTACCGGAAGTGACATCATAACCCGTCCACGTGCGAACTTAACATTGATATGTCAAAGTTAAAATCGAAAAAACGAAAAACGGACAAGTTGAGGCAATTTTCAATATTTGATTTTCATTTTTGCGTGAAGCAAAACGAAAAACGAAAATTGAAAATTGACTGTCAAATATCAATTTTCGTTTTTTGTTTTTGCAATCCCAGGATCAGAAATTGAAAATTGACGAAAAACAAAAAACGAAAATTGAAAATTGACGATCAAATTTCAATTTTTGATTTTGAGATTACAGAAACAAAAAACGAAAATTGAAAATTTACCGTCAAATTTCAATTTTTGATTTTGAGAAACCAAAAACGAAAAACGAAAATTGAACTGTGCAAGGTTACACGGACCCTTTTGCTCCAATATATTTCTTTGCATTTGTTATGATGCAAGGAAATGAACCAGCAATGTTATAGTTGGTATTTGTTTTTCATACATTTCTCCAAGAATATCTAATATTACTTTTGTGGTCAAAATGCCACAATAATATTTACCCTAATGTAATATTTAGAATGATACGTTCAACTTAATACAATTGGTTTTATTCATTTTAACTGTTGTTTTAACTATAAAGGGTTTTTCATGACTTTCCTGCAGGCGTATGAACCCTGATACTTGTGCATGCGAATAATTGTAGATTACTCTCCCACTGAGCAATATATAATCATATAATCATACTATATATTCAACAATTATACATATATATTTTTTTTTTTCTTTTAACAAGTCTCAGTAAAGACAAACAGTTTTGAAATATCTTTCATACATGGGATGTTCATTTGTAACACCATTGAAACATCAAGTTTAACTTCCACATGATTTAACATCTATGTGCGCGTGTGTATTCTGAAGGAAAACTAAGGTGTGTTTTTTGTTGTGAACAATGAGGCATTGACAATACTATAATCCAAGGAACATTGGGATTCCATAGACACTACTGGTGCTAAAATGGATGAACTTTACCCACTGGGAATTAATAGTGAAATGTGTCGTCCAACAAATGTGTGAAATGTGACGCGGATGAACTTTTCTCTACTCCAGTCGTCACCACTCAACATGCCATGATGCGAAGGACCGAATGTGAGGTCACATTACGCTAACAACATGGATTACGCTAACAACATGGATTACGCTAACAACATGGAATTGCTACACATGCTGTATCCAAACTACTCAACCTTCATGGATTGTGGAATAATGGATTTCTTTGGTGTCTTCACAGAAGGTGATCACCGAAAGAATATCCAATAGTGACTTTAATCATCATTGGACTTTCACCTCACTCCTTAATCGTAACCGAGGTTAACAGCTACTTGGGGACAAGTAGCTCCCCGGAGCGGAGGTGTGTCATGAGTTGAAATTATACATGTACATGTATGTACTAATTGAAATGTTAATTTCATAATTTTAATATATGAATGATTTATCTGTGGCTGTTGCGTAAAAAGAAAGTTAATATTTGGTGAATATATTGAACTAGAATTTTGAAATATTGAATTGAGATTTTGAAATATCTGACTGAAAAATAGAAAGTCAGTTATCCAATTATCTCCTAATTAGGAGATAATTGTGATCGGTTGTTGCCCCATTTATCAGCTATATCGTGAGTAGTATGTAAAGCACCGTAACCCTCAACTTGACCTTTGACCAAACCACTTTTAGTCGGGAGGGGTGCAAGGTTGTTATGCAAAGAATGGTTTACCCCAATGGAAAGGTCAAGGCCGCTATAGTTCCGGCAAAGGTCACTACCGGTCACGTGACCACAATTGACGTCTGAGGATGTATTCCTCCGGGGTGATGCGGTCATGTCCGACGGTGATGCGGTCATGTCCGTGGAGAAGCCTCCGCGCACAGAAAGTAGTCCCTTGTCAACGAGATTTCAATACGCTGGTGGTCGATTCCCATGCGTCATAATACCATGATACAGATGAGAAAACAACAAAGATGACAAGTCAAACATTTTATTTTCCCCTCCAGTACATCATACCCATCCTGGGTGAACCGCGTTGGGTATGTTTACACTTCAAGTAGGCTCTTGTCCAATCAAAAGCCTTCCTTTGAGAAAGTTCAATCTTCTTTCGGTGTGACCTAAGCATTGCCGGGAAGGCCAGGATACCGTTCAGGCAGCATGTCCTGGAAAAAGTTGCTTGCGCATTCTGATCGCATTTTCCAGAGCCTCGGTGGGTGGTAACCCCATATACTCTTCCAAGTGACGCTTGGTCTTCATGATGGACCTGTGCGTGGGGTCGCCATTCAGCTCGAGGATGGGGCAGTCGGGAGCCCGAAGCCCGCGCATTCAATCACTTGCTCACTCACTCACCAGCGTTAGAGCGTCACTGCGTTTAGGGCATCACTGCCTTAAGACGAGCGTTGGGCATGCCTCACTCCCGGAGCTCCGGAGTCTGAGCTTGGAGCTCTTGGAGCTCGGAAGTGACGTCATTGTACGCATGCGTACATACACCTGTGGTGCACCTTTTTTTCTCCTAATTGGGAGATATTAAGTCCTAATTAGGAGATAATAAGTCCTAATTAGGAGATAATTATCACCTAATCAGGAGATAATAAGTCCTAATTAGGAGATATTAAGTCCTAATTAGGAGATAATAAGTCCTAATTAGGAGATAATTTTCACCTAATTAGGAGATAATTATTTCCTAATTAGGAGATAATAAGTCCTAATTAGGAGATAATTATCACCTAATTAGGAGATAATTATCTCCTAATTAGGAGATAATAAGTCCTAATTAGGAGATAATAAGTCCTAATTAGGAGATAATTTTCTCCTAATTAGGAGATAATAAGTCCTAATTAGGAGATAAATCTCGGAATTTTTTTTTTCACACTGGCACTAATACGCTTCCGTATTCATACGCCTGCAGGAAAGTCATGAAAAACCCTTTATAGTTAAAACAACAGTTAAAATGAATAAAACCAATTATATTAAGTTGAACGTATCATTCTAAATATTACATTAGGGTAAATATTATTGTGGCATTTTGACCACAAAAGTAATATTAGATATTCTTGGAGAAATGTATGAAAAACAAATACCAACTATAACATTGCTGGTTCATTTCCTTGCATCATAACAAATGCAAAGAAATATATTGGAGCAAAAGGGTCCGTGTAACCTTGCACAGTTCAATTTTCGTTTTTCGTTTTTGGTTTCTCAAAATCAAAAATTGAAATTTGACGGTAAATTTTCAATTTTCGTTTTTTGTTTCTGTAATCTCAAAATCAAAAATTGAAATTTGATCGTCAATTTTCAATTTTCGTTTTTTGTTTTTCGTCAATTTTCAATTTCTGATCCTGGGATTGCAAAAACAAAAAACGAAAATTGATATTTGACAGTCAATTTTCAATTTTCGTTTTTCGTTTTGCTTCACGCAAAAATGAAAATCAAATATTGAAAATTGCCTCGACTTGTCCGTTTTTCGTTTTTTCGATTTTAACTTTGACATATCAATGTTAAGTTCGCACGTGGACGGGTTATGATGTCACTTCCGGTACGCCGAGTATAACAGAAAACACAAATCGTGTCGTATAAGAGGTGTGGAGCGTGAGAGGCATGTGACCCGCCAGGCCATCCTCGGGAGCCAGTGTATTGATCGATTTGTTAGGGTATCTATACATTGCCTTGGTTAGTTGCTCACGGTAGTTCTGGATAAAAAAAAAGATCAAGGGGTATCCTCTAAATCAAACCAATTATTGAACAGGCTCAGATAGATCATTACGACAATCCGCTAGCTGCACTGTTTGAGATGTGACATCGCTGGCATAACTTTGATGTCAGGCTGAAATCGACATAGTTAGTCAAAGCAAAAACCGCCGGCTTGGGATGCCGACATGCTAATTCAAAATAACCTCTGGGGATGAAATGTTCGAGATTGAAGCAACGACTCAAGAACTCACTCGAATCATCAAAAATGTCCAGATAAACCCTGTGCGAGGATTCACGATTTACCTGGACTTGTGAAGATGCACCAGACAGGTCTGGATAGGTGGCATCCCCCTGTTCTCATTGGTTATTGGCATTGAGGCCTGAGCCAATCAGGACGCAGGCTTAGATTTTCTCATTTCTAAAAATAGATGTTTAGAGCGCTGCAAAAGCGAACAGCATTCATGCACACAACCGCTATTTGTTATTGATTTGAAATATAGTATTTATACAGATACCAACAAAGATGTAATACCAATAAGAGTAAGCATCGCGGTGATGGGCCGCAAAATCCGCATAAGCGGCCCGTAAACCACCATTTCAAACAAGCACACAATCGCCACGTTTGATGCCAGACGTCTGAATGCTTCAATGCTTCAGGTCCAATCTCCATTCTCTATTTTTGGGACCTGGATCGTTGGAGCGTTCAGATGCCCGTCAACGTTCAGCGTCAAAAATGCTTCAACGCTTTAAGTGCGGATGTCAAACGCATCGAAGCGGGAAGTTCCTTTGGGGGTTATGATTAGGGTACCCACGTATTTATTTTACTATCCTACTTTAATGAAACTACCGTGTGTATCACCTCCGTTATTCTCCATATAATGCATCACACCTGATGCACGAATGCCTACTCGCTTCTGCACATGCGCAGTTGGCCCATTATAATCTAGGTCGAATGCCTGGCTCCAGGGATCTATAGTGTAATGAAACTCCCAAATCTTTCCCACTACTGGTTTTCCATATTATGCTCCACACCTGCCTAAACAATTCGATTTGCGCTTTCCATACTACTCCGCGGACCGAAAGTGACATCATAAGCCTTGCGCGTGCGCACTTAACATTGACGCGTCAAAGTTAAAATCAAAAAACGAAAAACGGACAAATCGAGGCAATTTTCAATATTTGATTTTCATTTTTGCGCGAAGTAAAAGGAAAATCGAAAATTGAATGTCAAATTTCAATTTTTAATTTTGAGAAACCGAAAACGAGAAACGAAAATTGAAAATTGACGGTCAAATTTCAATTTTTGATTTTGAGAAACCAAAAGCAAAAAAAACGAAAATTGAATTGTGCAAGGTTACACGGACCCAAAAGGCTCCTTCATAATCTTTATAGGATGAACCGACTTTCTCATTAAAGTTTGTTACCTCCCTTTAATGATCGGAATTGACGTCGTTGTGTCATCCCGGAACGCCTGGAAAGGAGTCAACTTCCTTTCCGATGATTATGGTGGAGGCGCCCAAGAATTTTCAAATGTGTGGGCCTGTACACATTCATTGTTAATTTTGAATCTCATTGAATCTTAGGACAATTTATCACCAAAACTCATCAAAAATACATATGTTGCTGATGCCATTGAAAGTCAATTCTGATGTTAGGCATACTGACAACAGGAAATTCTGTATGACTAGGCTATTCTGTTAATGCGACCAATGTGATGTGTGAAATCACAAACCAACAAAATGTACTGATGCCGA
Organism: Hanleya hanleyi; assembly: GCA_036873755.1. Classification (NCBI taxonomy): domain Eukaryota; kingdom Metazoa; phylum Mollusca; class Polyplacophora; order Lepidopleurida; family Hanleyidae; genus Hanleya; species Hanleya hanleyi. The sequence continues at coordinate 26,379 of JAVTVY010053511.1, forward strand.
TTCCCATATATGTTGTCGCTATACTGGCCTACAAAGAGGCTGGGTCTTTGCATCATAACAGGAGCAGGTGCAATCCAATCATTAAAATAAGGTTATCAGCATCTATAACATATTAGGCTTATAAGATCCCCTTTTTAGGATAATTCAAATTTCATTACTTTCAAACTGAATTCTGATCTGAATTATGATATCCGAAAAGTACTGAAATTGGAATCTTTTGGTAGTTGGTACTGATGAGCTTCTCATCACTAGTGCATCTCAGTTTTTCTGTCAACAGGCCAAATTACTACTTCAGTCATACAGGAGGCTGGCTGCTTTTCAATAATCATTTCCATTTTCAATTTGGAATTTTCTTAGATGGACTTGAATGTGTCCACTCAATTTGATCTCTATAGCGAATGGGTCTAAAATCTTTCAAGAATTTGTTGATCAAAGCTTGGACACAACAAATCTTATATATTCGCTTTTTATCTCTCTCCAATCTGAAAAGGAACAAGTGATTAGTGACA
>JAVTVY010053512.1:0-26733 GCA_036873755.1 Hanleya hanleyi
ATGAATAGAAATGTATACAAAATAGGCTGGGTAGGGCCTACAAAACTGTTTAACAGTCCTTAGCATGAGCATTTCATCAGACCATGGAGGGTCAAGATGCACCATCCTTGGTCAAACCCATTCTTAGTTCGCAATCTATTTTTAAATTGACTTTTTGGTATGTACAGTAGGAATTCTTTTTCACAATTTTGATACAAGCTTCATGTATATCTGTGGACAGCTTCTATTAAGTGAGTTCAATCTGGAGTCTTCTCCAATGCGGGAGTTGCACAATACAGGGTTCCGGCCTTGGCCGCTAGGATCGCCTTTGTCTTTATTTCCGTTTCATACCACTTCTATCGTCTGCTAGGCACAGCTGAGTGGGCTGGCTGATCGTTTCGCTTGGACGCGTAGCGGGCGATAACTCTGCGTAATAACCACCGCCCAGCCGCCAGGATCGCGGCGAACGACATTTCCGGTTTATCGCGAAAAAGCAGCCGACATGGAAATTGATATGAAAATAGCAGCGACTGCGTGTTTGCTTTGAGGTATGTGGTTGATTTACATGATTTTAAGTTCAATACTTGATATAATCGATAGAAACCTGTCGTAGTTTATTCGATTGTGCCGCCATATACGTTAGCAATGGTGAAAGACAAATATGCCGAATATAAAACAGGCCCGCGGGATGACTGAAATAGTATGAAAACTAAAAGACGTCTTTATTTCTATACGGTGATAATAGCGATCCTGGCGGCTGGGCGGTGGTTATTACGAAGAGTTATCGCCCGCTACGCGTCCAAGCGAAACGATCAGCCAGCCCACTCAGCTGTGCCTAGCAGACGATAGAAGTGGTATGAAACGGAAATAAAGACAAAGGCGATCCTAGCGGCCAAGGCCGGAACCCTGTATTGTGCAACTCCCGCATTCAAAGGTCATTTCACCCAGCCTGCATCAATCCTGGACAGTCTCTGTATCTGTCACTCAGACCAGCAAGAGGCTAGCTCAGATATCAACATCTGGCCATCATTTGTGTTAAAGTCTTAATAGTTGTAATGGCAATTTAACCACTTTCTCTGTGGAGAATCTCAGAGGGGAGTCGCCTTATCTGGTTTTTAAATCACCCGTCGGTCCCTTTGATCTCCCGGGTATTTGGAAGATTTTCAGAACAGGGAAAAACGACAGTATGAGGGATATTACAGTGCTAGACATCAAGTTCCTGTTGCTTCTCAGCAAAATGCATTGAAGCAACAGGAACCCGTGCCCACCCAACCACCCGCTGATATAAGAGAGATGATTATATAAGAGACACGCTGATACAAGAGAGATGAGGATATACGAGAGATGATATAAGAGATGATGATACAAGAGATGATGATACAAGAGAGATATTAGAGAGCCGATGATATGATATAAGAGAGATGGGGACATAAGAGAGATGATGATAGAAGAGAGATATGAGATGATGATATAAGAGAGATATGAGAGATGATGACAGAAGAGGGATGATGATATAAGAGAGATGATGATGATTAGCAATGATGATATAAGAGAGATGATATAAGAGAGATGATGACACTATGGAGATGATGATAGAAGAAAAATAAAAATATAAGAGATGATATTAGAGATACGATGATTTAGAAGAGATTATGATATAAGAGAGATGATGATATAAGAGAGATGCTGATAAAACTAACCTGATATAAGAGAGAGGTATCTTGGTTTCTGTGAGCACAGTCTCATAGAGCAGTTTAAACCTGAAGGCCACAGACTCGAGGATTGCCCTAACGATGTGAGCTTTGGTCGTGTTAGGTCTAATCCCTATTAGAGTGGTCACGGCTTTGTCATCATTGATAGGAGCCTGCAATGTAAAAATTGGTCGATTTTACATTCATTGAAATAATAAACTGGAGGCCATGGCCACACTTGATCCCATCGGCCAAGTGTCAATTTTCTACACCTTTAACATCATCAATATTTATTGGTGACACACACTGAATATCAGACTCTCTAAGAGACTGCTACATGTATATAGTGCCAGAAGATGGAAAGCATTCTGTATGGTTGTCTACCAAATGAAGGGAATACATGTCACAGATTGTGTGTTTAGTATGTAGTTGTGAGTGAATGAGTGAATACGATTTAACTTTACTTTCAACAATCCTACATTTCGGTCCTATTATTTTTCAACCCGGGACTTCACGGGTAGGGTCCTATTCCTTTTAACACCCAGGGTTCCACAGCTAGTTACCTATTATGATATATGTATAACAAGCTGTCGAAGGACCTGAGGACCTTTAATTCTTATCATTACATGGGGTGTGCTCAATAGGACACACTCCGTCAATCAATCCCCAGGAGCCCCACAGGGTGTATGGTGAAGATGCATAGTGCAGTTATGCAAATGAAGACACATGACATACAATACCTGCAGACCACTGAAGGCTTGGACAAAATAAACCCCATCACTGTCTGAAATGAATCAACATTCCTAACATTACAAACAGGCAACTATGAGATAAAGGCTTAGATAACAGTAACTGGTGTATAACATAAAGAAAAATAACGCAGCAAGGAAGCAATCAGAGATTGCTCAATTGTATGCCCCCCTTCCGCTTTAATCCGACACTGCTCCACCATTGTTCTGTTTTGTATTGGTCTGTGGAGGCCTAATTTGGCTAATTATAAAAATTCTGTTTCAGTCACTTTTTTCGGCATGCCTCGCATAATACATGTACATATTCCACCCGGGACTTTCGCCAAATTCAAAAATGTGACCTGGTTATGAGACCTACATTCCTTGGGAGTATATTGTGGTGAAATTATGAAGCGATCGTGAACTTTGAATTTTGCATCCAATTCACTCTTTTTGGGGCACTTTCATACTTCAGGACCTATGTGATCTACTTTGGAATGTGCTTTGGACAAATAAATATATCCCATTCATTTAGGTTTGATGAACAAAAGGCCATAACTCTTGAAAATATAACCGAAAGCAGAGAAACTTCACGCTGCACACCTATGGGGTACTGACCACATATCATGCAAATTCCATAATTGTCTATACAATATTAACCGAGATCCAGCCCGGACAAGTCCCAATTCACAAAGATTTCAAGAACAAAAGGGCCATAACTCTTGAAATATACGCGAAACGCGGAGAAACTTCACACTGCACAACTACAGGGCACTCACCACATATCCTGCAAATTCCATACTTGTCCATACAATATTAACCGAGATCCAGCCTGGACAAGTCCAAATTCACAAAGACTTGATGAACAAAGGGCCATAACTCTTGAAAATATATGCGAAACGCAAAGAAACTTCACGCTGCACAACTACAGGGCACTGACCACATACCCTGCAAATTTCATAATTGTCCATACAATATTAACCAAGATCCAACCCGGACAAGTCCCAATTCATGGAGATTTCAGGAACAAAGGGCCATAACTCTTGAAAATATAGGCGGAACGGGGAGAAACTTTACGCTGCACAACTGTGGGGCACTGACCACATGTCATGCAAATTTCATACAATATTAACCAAGATCCAGCCCGGACAAGTCCCATTCACAGAGATTTCAGAAAAAGGGCCATAACTCTTGAAAATGATACCGGAACTCGGAAAAAAACTCTACGCTGCACAACTATGAGCCACTGGCCACATTCCATGCAAGTTTCAATCCTGTCCATCAATTATTAACCGAGATATCGCGCGGACAAGAAATTCGGACGGACAGACGGACGGACAGACGGCAAGACGGACAGACGGACGGACTGACGGACGGACAAAGCGATCGCTATATGCCCCCCCCTCTAGTTAGAGGGGGGGCATAATGAGCTACTTTTTAGTATCCAATTATTTTTAGGATGACTTTCTTCACCCACCACAAAATCTAATGGCACGAGTTAGAGACCCTTATGGGATGGACTCATCCAGCTGAAGTAATTGTGTTATAAGGAAATGTCATCCTAACACTATGTTGAATATAAAATGTTACTCACTTTCTAAATGGCATTGTGCAGCTAATTTTTACATGGATATTAACATACTTCTAAAATATTTGCTCAGTGCAATAAAAAGTATTAACACAGCAAGGAAGCAATCAGAGATTGCTCAATTGTATGCCCCCCTTCTGCTTTAATCTGACACTACCCCGCCATTGTTCTGTTCTGTATTGGTCGGTGAAGGCCTAATTTGGATAATTATAAAAATTCTGTTTCAGTCACTTTTTTCGGCATGCCTCGCATAATACATATTCCAAGTATCGACCAACAAGTAATAATACAATGTTTTGATGCAAGATGTTCGCCAGGGCTTTCGCCAAATCCGAAAATGTGACCTGGTTATGAGACCTACATTCCTTGGGAGTATATTGTGGTGAAATTGTGGTGAGATCCAGCCCGGACATGTCCCAATTCACAAAGACTTGAAGAACAAAGGGCCATAACTCTTGAAAATATATGCGAAACGCGGAGAAACTTCACGCTGCACAACTATAGGGCACTGACCACATATCCTGCAAATTTCAAAATTCTCCATACAATATTAACCAAGATCCAGCCCGGACAAGTCCCAATTCACGGAGATTTCAGGAACAAAGGGTCGTAACTCTTGAAAATATAAGCGAAATGTGGAGAAACTTTACGCTGCACAACTGTGGGGCACTGACCACATATCATGCAAATTTCGTACTTGTCCATACAATATTAACCAAGATCCAGCCCGGACAAGTCCGATTCACAGAGATTTCAGAAAAAGGGCCATAACTCTTGAAAATTATACCGGAACTGGGAAAAAACTCTATGCTGCACAACTACGAGGCACTGGTCACATTCCATGCAAGTTTCAATCCTGTCCATGAAACATTAACCGATATCGCGCGGACAATAAATTCGGAGGGACGGACGGACAAAGCGATCACTATATGCCCCCCCTCTAATTAGAGGGGGGGGGGGCATAATTACAATTTTACGCATGGAACAATGAATTGAGTGAGAGAATATGATTTAACGTCGCTTTGAACTATATTTCGACGTTTGGGTCCTTTTATGACAAGCTCTCTGAGGAGCTAAGGCCTATTCTTATGTGCGTGTGCACAACGACACACCAGCAGGTCAACCCCAGGAGCCCCACAGGGTTGGAGTAATGAATAAAGTTCTGATGGTCTTGCACATGATCCAACATATGCACAGGATAATGTTTACATGTAATTCTTACCTTCGACAGATTCTGCCATAGGTCCAGTATCTGAGACATCCTCAAATATACCTGTAACACAGGCAATACATAATAACAAATGCATAGTATGTGTAGGACAATCAGTCTTTCTTGCATTAACACCATAGTAATAGATATGCCTCACTGAATAGCATTCCAGCTACAAAGAGTCAAGTAAGGTATGAAATTGAGTAATGTTACTGTTTCGTATAACAAGCTTCCAGACCGATACTATAAACAATAACAGAACACAATTTTCCATAACGCGACTATTTTCAATAACCAACCTAAGCTGATACTGCAACATCAACAAAAATCTGAAACTGATTCTAGGAATTACTAAAAACAGTAACAGAGATGTCCAGTGCAAGATCCATAAGGTCTTGAGTTATGGTACAGTAGTTACAAAACCAATAGGTGACAAAAGGATCAAATTTGGCCCAGAGACCCCCAGAAAATATGTCAATCTCACTTTGCAATAGACTCCTGTGCCATGAAAACATGCATGGGCTATGCAAGTTTGGTACTACAATCATTCTTCAGATAATTAAATGGTGACAATTTGACACCATCTGACCCCAAACATTTGGGTCAGTCACACTGATTTTCGATAGGCTTCTGTTTTGTGACCACATGTATGCGTGATGTATGTTTGGTGTACCTAGACATACTCATTCTTGAGATATGATGACAATGAGAAAACAAAGACATATGAACGGATATACATGTATGTACATAATGGCAATACCACTAAGGACAATTTTGGCTTGGGGACGGGGTTTTGTCCAGTGCCTAGGCCTTATCATACTTGAAATATGGTGGTAATAAGCAGCCACAGATGAATGGACAAATTTGACCCAATGACCCAGAAAAAAGTAGCTCATCTCACTGATTTTTGCTAGGCTTCTTCTGATGTCACCACATGCATTTGTGAAGTTTAGTGATCCTGGGAGTGTAGTCATTGAAATATGGTGGCAACAAGCAATTCATGATAAATTGACACAGTGTGACCTGGGAAAATATGGGTCAATCTAGCTGATTTTCAATAGGCCTTGCTCTGTGACCATATGAACGTTGACTTAAGTTCAGCATTCAAAGGCATAGTCCTTCTTGAGATATGGTGGTAGTGAGAAATCAGAGACAGTCGGATGGACGTACATGATGAGAACAATACCCCAAGGCGATGTAGTAAGAGCCTTACACCTGGAAACCCCATGGGTCCCCCAGTTAGTAGCCCCTTACAACAAGCTGTAAATCCTCACTAATGTATGGGGTGAGCACAACACCACCCCAGGTCAATCCCTGGGAAATGATGAGAATCACCTCTGTGAACTACTGTCCATGGTGTTTCCCCATTTTTTGCAGAAAAAGTTGACAGTTTCTTATTTTACTTCTCCACTGTCATGACTGTCTCGACAAAAAAATGTGAGGGCTGACTATAACATATACTACTTATCATGTTTCGCTTTATCAGATTTACCCGACATGTAATTCATACCTATTCTTTTAGCCCATTCAATGGCTGTTCCTGTATCCGAGGCTACTCCCTCTGCAAGGTATACCAGTTCATCACCTATTTTCCAGCCAATCAATGGGTACAGTCCTGCCACAACATCCAAACATTTTATTGTAAAAAAACATTTGTCTAGTTATCTCAAATTGCACCAAATTTACACTAATAAATAACACAGACATCTGGGTAAATTAAAACCGTCATGTAATATCTACATGTATTTAAAGAAGAAACACATTTAGCAAACCGGTCGGATATGGATGACCCGGGCATTCATGGCATTTGTCATGGGGCTTTCTCTGAAGCTCGAATGAAGTAGCAGTGGAATAGTTAGCAGTGGCCGGGTGATCTTGTATGACAATTGGAAACAAAAGATATAGACCCATGGGCAACAGTATGGTTCCAGATTCTCCTGTCAAAGCAAACATTGGCCTGCCAGTAAATCATTGGAGAAAATAGTGTCCAGGCTGGCGGCCAGGGAATTAAGATATTAACCATGGACCTTGAAATTATTATTCTGTACATTTGTTGTATCATGCCATTTGTCTGCCAATACTAAATGTTGCGTTTGTTGTTCCTTTGTTTTAGAGTGGGGAAAGAGTTATTCTTCACTGTAGAATAAACTTGGCTTGTGGAAACGAACATCTATATGGTTGCCTTGTTGATTTGGGCCACTGTTAAACAAGCATTCCTCAATGAAACGGAGGGGCCCCGACATCAACGAACCTCAATTGCATGTAGGATGAATTTTCATAAATCAAGGTAACTGCTGGGAGTAAGTTGTATTTTAATGAAATAACTGTTCTTTCATGAATTAGAGGTTTATTCTGTTCAACACCATTTGGTCCTCCCTTTTAAATTTGATAGTTTCGAGTTGTTCACAGTGAAATATTGGAAATTTGGAACAAACATACGGCAATCCCTGTAATAAATCAATCACAGGAAGCGGAATTCCACACCATAAAATATGGGAATGATCAAATTTCTTAGGCCAGGAAGTTGACAAAATGGTTAAAAAACATGCATATAATCCATTATTTCTTTGTTATATCAATGATTTTTTAGGGTAATCAAATTCATTAGAACAGCTGATTGTATTGTGTTCCGAAATTGGGGGTGATTGAATTTTGACAGGATGATTGAATTATCAGAAGGATTATCATAGGGCATTATTATGCAAATTAAATAGATGGCACTTTGTTTCTTTAATAGCGTCTGATGCAGATACTTATGACCATGGTCGCCTATGGTGAATGTCTTTAGATTCTGGACTTTATTGGGCAAATATGACATTTTTTACCGCCATTTTAGAGAGATTGCTTTCAATTGCTGACCTGCTATGGATGCATGGGCTTTGGCTCCTGTGTTCACATCTATGAAGGCGCCTGTGCCCATCGTACACTTGATGTCACCCACATCAAAACAACACTCCCCAAACATGGCCGACTGTTGATCAGCAATCTGCAAGACACATGATAACAAATCAAGTTTTTTATCTGGTACCAAACCACATGTTTCATAGATATGGTGATAATATATCAATTATAGATGAAAGATGCTATAATCGGTTTCAGTGTCTTTCTCAAAACATTCTCCAGAGTTCTACCAGAAGCGAAATTCGGCTTCTCCAGTACACGTCTACATTCGTAAAATTGGCAAGTTGTTTCTTATCCTCCTTCATCACAAGTTCTGTATTCTTCAAACTCTTTTAACCAGGTGAAACAAAGACCTTCGTTAAAGGTGAAATGCAAAGGTTTTCATATTTTTCTTTTGATGTTCTTCATTGAAATAGTTAATGTTGTAACATTAACATGCCGGTTTACAAAAAGGATTTAAGCTGGGCTTGCGCTACCAATGTTTTAAAAGCTTTATAGCAGAAAAACTACTTCAAATTAAACCAAGCAAAGTCATGAAAGTAGACAGACCGATATTTCTAGCATTATTCAACCTATATAAAATATAAATAGAAGAATCTAAAAACCTTTGCATTTAAACTTTAAGTGATGAAACTTTTCTTGTAGATTCTCGTCACATAATTTCAATGCACGATAAACCAAAACAGAGGAAACACCGAGCTTGGATATTAATTATCCATATGTATAGGCTTCCAAACATCGGACACCAGAACATCAAGGAAAGAAAAGCTAATTGTTTGTTTTCTTGTATTTCCATAGTACATTTTGTGGACCTGTTCTGTGTGTTCAATTATTCTAGAAAAGCTGCATCTTCATACACAAGCCAATTTCTCCATTCACACTTTGAAGTAGCCTTGATAGATCCGACTAACTAAAGCATTCAAAACTGAAGTGTAAATTTCATCTAAAAACCGGACAGAACATACCCAACGCCAGTCTGTAGAGGGATGTATTCTCCCAGTATAATTACGTCAGTCCTAATATGGCGGTAGATGTGACCAGATACATAGGAGAGCCAATCAATATCCCATATGGATTCAAGGTCAGTGAAGCCTTGTGTCTATTTATGAATTTTTCTGAACAGAGCTGAATAAAACCAAGCAAAAAAAAGTTTCAATAAAATTCTGTGAGGACATACCACAGCAGTAATAGGAATTGCAGCACCAAACAATGCCAGATCACATTCACCAAATGAGCCACTGAAAAGATATTTAAAAAATATGAATTAAAGTAACAGCAACAAGTGTGTATTTAATAATGTCTTCATACAACTACATGCAGATGTGGATGGAATTTTCGCTGAAAGATGAAACAAAATGAAGTTTCTGGCATAGTACATGTAAAAATCCCAGAAGTTCAAAGTTGGAGAAATTGCCCAAAACTTATCATACATGTATGCAAATGAAGATATTGATTACTGATTACTCATGCCTGGTGACTTCTAAGTAAACTACACATTTAAGTGTTATTGTGAAATGTTTGGGGGATTACAATGACATCAAACATATCAAAGCTAAAACATTGCCAGATTGCAGGGCATTAGTGAATTTGGAGTGCGTGGAGTCAATAGTTTTCAAATTATCATGCTAGGCGCATGCACCGACAACAACTCTATTATCCCCTGACTGGGATTTGGAAAGGGGTAAAAATGTTTTAATCAACTCCTGGTGCTTACAAGAATTTCCTGCTGTTTGATTTATATTTGCCAAGGCCTGATTGGCCACCAGACACATTGGGGTCACCTGATTATTCACCGTGCAAGCTCAATCAAGTAATCTGGAGCCTGTGACGACTTTTGAAGGCAAAATTGATAATCTCAAATAATAATCCTGTCTCAGACAGGAAACATCATAAATCCGTTACTTCTCCTTTATTTGGAACATCTGAAGTGGAGGTACATGCAAGTTCAGGTCTGATATGAGCTCTTTTGTGTCACAAGATAAATTTAATACACATGTGACAAAGAATTTTCTGAAAGTTATCTATATCCCCTTTGCCTTCAGCACGTCATCAGGACCCCACATCGTGTGTTGGATCATGCTTGGTGACAAATCAAATTCGTTCAAAATATCAGACAAACCAGCTTAGTACATGGCTTGGGCGGATGATAGCTTAGGGCTGTTTCAGAAAAAAGACCATGGGATAGGGGAAAGACTTTTCAGTTCTATGATAATGTGTGGTGGCCTTACTGTCCAGAAGTGTCACACTTCATGTGAAGTGTGCCTAGAAGTGCCTCTGAAGAGTACACTTGAAAGGCACTTCAACGACAGAGAAAAATATTGGCACACTTCAAAGGTACTTCATTAGAAAAAGGCAATAGTCAAGGGACTCCTCAAAGACACTTCATGGACTTTGTCAATTTCATAACAAAAAATGAGGGACTTCAGAGACACTTCTGAGACTTTGTTTTTGTTCGGCATAATCCAAGGTACTCCTCAAAGACACTTCTTGGACTTTGTCAGTTCTTCAGCAAAACTTAGGGGACTTCAGAGACACTTCTTGGACTTTGTCAGTTATACCGGTATAGCATAACTTGGGAGACTTCCCCTTGCAAAAAATATCTTCTAGCATCCTATAAGATTTTGAAAAATCCTAAAGATTCTAAAAAATCATATGAGCTTCTAAAATATAAGAGTCTGAAAAATCCTATAAGATTCTGAAAAAATCTTATTATAATAGATTCTGAAAAATCCTATAAGATTCAATCCAATAGGATTTCTAGATTATTGGAATTTTCCCACAAACTGTTACAGTAACATAACATTATAAATTAGAACTACATGTACATGTTTACAAGTTTCATTTATATTAATTAGCTCTGGGAATAACCCAGCTTAAAGTTGGCTGATTTGATTTCACTCAGTGACATCAAATCTCATTTCAATGAAACCACCAAACATCAGATTTGTACTTCACATTTCAAAATAGCTACAACTGTGTAAAATATTCACATGTGGTTACTGACATATTACTCAGAACTGTGAACATATTTTTTTATATTTTAAAGTGATCAGTACTATGGGTTTCTATTTGAATAGAATAAAGACATTAATAACACCAGTCTCTCACATATTAGATAAGAAATCTTGTTGAATTCAGATTTTATAGTCATTCCAAATCCATGATTTTATAGTAAAATTGGACAAAATGGCAAAATATTTTTAGAAGAATCAGTTCTAACATAATGTCAGCAACAAAAAAATACCCATTAAAGAATACTTTATATTATCCTCGTCATCATTATCACTAAGTATAATATATATAATTTCTGTTTCTAATAGTCTTTATATTCTGAACTGTCTTTGCCAAAATGGGTGGAGTTATCTGCCCTTGAAAATTTAATTGAACACTGGGGGCGCCACCAGACGATAACAATCAAAATGGCTGACCTCTCCAACTGCAGAAATCAGATGGATTTATTCCTGTTAAGCTAGAACTATGGAGGTTTGAAGAACTGTATTGCAGATGGTGATGATAGCAGTGATATGGTAAGTAACTTATAAATATAACTAAAATTTTTCTGTTTTTCATAACTTAATAAGCAAAGAACTGAGCTGAACAGTGATGTAGACCTGAGAGTGTCAGCTATTTATTTTATCAACAAGTTTCCCTTGACATATTAAAAAATTGATATTGGCCTCAATAAATATTTTGCTATATGGACTGCAGGTTATTATAATGTACTCCACCTTATAATTGCAGTCAAATTTAATGGGTCAAGTAACATGGCGAAATATCCTTATCTCTGTCCCAATATCACTTTCAGATCTATCCAGGTTGATCAAGGCAGTGTGGATTAAATGCCATTGTTATGATTGTGTGAATTGTCAGCTTGGAAACACCAGGGTTGGGGACCTCATATGAAGATTGGCATGCACCCCTGAAGGAAATCCCCCGAGGGTGAGATATTTTTATCACAAAACTGTTCAGTTCATGTCAAAACAGGTGGATTTAACTGGTTGGGGGGATGGTAGCCCTAAATAAATTATCTTGTTTTGATTTTTTATTGATTCATAAATTGTATTGATTTTTTTCCTTGCAGAATGTAGAATATTCCCATACCAGATTTTTGACAAAATGGTAAAGAAATAAGTTTTAGAATATATTGATAATAAAATGTTAGCATTACCTGTTTCAGCTGTAATCAGAAAAAGTATAATCAATTATGATTAGACTTAATTTTTATCATTATAACAGGCTATATTTTCCTTGTCTATTGATTGCACTGCTCATATACCAAAGCTAAGGATCTTCACACTTCAATTGTACATTCTTACCCACATCTTGAGAAATGAGAACATTTCATTTCATACATTTATTTCATTTCAAAAATTTAAGAATACAATTTGTAGTTAATAAGCATTTATTTGTTATTTGAAGTCTTGCATGAAGATTTAGTTGAACCAGGAATTAAAAAAAGACAAATTATCAAAATCCACATGATTGTTTCTAATGGCTTCTTTGTCAATACTTTCATAATTCCAGAATACAGCTGCAACAAGGAACTCGGCTCACTTCAAGCAGCCACTCGACTGATGGGAAATTTAATGAGCACACCTACATGTAGGTATGGTTGATTTCTTCATAGTGTATATTGGCTAGAACATCACACAAACCGTTTATCTCCATTGTTGTATATCATGGAGTACTAAAGAAAGGATAATAGACATCTTCATCAATCTTTTGTAAATCGTAGGGATGTGTTCCATTCTTTACCCTTTATGGTAGTCAACCTATTCAATCATCCTGAGTGTATTAAAAAAAAACAAAAAAAAGCTGGATTGCATGTCATATGGAACCATATATACAACTGATCAGGTTTTAATTATATGCATGTATTTATCGCCACAGGCCAAGAAGTTCACAATTCAGACTGGTGGGATACAGCGTTGGGTTACGTCCGAGTGGACCTCAGGGCAACTGAAATAAACTATCCTTCGAAAGATCTGCTGCTTCAAGTTCAAGTTGGAAAAGAACACGGTCACCCTTGAATAATACTACTGCAATAAATTCTCATACCAAAGACTGCATGTAAATGCATACCAAAAAAAAGAACTGTGCTGTATTTTGTCTCAAGGATTTGTGCTAGCGGTTTATTGTAAATATTTTATGATGTACTGTTCTGTCTCACTGTATTTCCTCTGAATAAAACTTTGTGCTCAAATATATATTTGTGTATTCTTTTCTGGGAAAGTAAATATCTCGTGGCTTTACATAACTTTTCATCACACGGATTTGCTATGATACTAATAAGGTACTTCAAGAGCACTTCAGAAGTGCATATGAAAGGTATCCTTCTGTAGAAGAGTGGATGAAGTGACTTGCCATATAAGGACATTGAAGTGCCTCAAATATTCTAATTAGGTACTTCAAGAGCACTTCAGAAGTGCCTATGAAGGTTACCCTTCTGTGGAAGTGTCTATGAAGTGCCTTTGCAGTACCTAATTAAAATATTTGAGGCACACTTCTAAGTGACTTCATTGTGACTTCATTGTGACTTCAATGCCCTTATATGGCATTGCTACAAAACAATACCCACACTGCAAGCACACTTCTGACTCTGAGCCTTGCACTTCAAGGTTGAAATATGGCCACACTTCAAAGTTACTTCAAAGTTACTTCAAAGACACTTCTGGACAGTAAGGGGGGTGTATACAGTCATCTAACATTAGAGAGATAGCCTAAGATAAATGGATGGTTGGGGTCCAGTCAGAAATAGGTGTCTTCCCCCCACCCTATTTAAATTTTCTGGAACAGCCCTGATTGGACAGCATATTATGTAATCTTTGAACCAAAAACTATATCATGTGACCCACGGTAGGGTTAGACTGCCAATTTTAATGTAAGGAAGTGATGTCAAAACTTTCCTAAACAGGAAATTAATAGGCGACATTAAGTTCATAAATGAAGAGTAATGCACACCGAAATCCAATACATTTCTGCCACAGAGTTAAAACTGTAATACAGGATCATCTATGTAGAATGAGGACTGACATTCTTGTACAAAACCTCTGTCTTTCCACTAAATTATCTCCCCAAGCAGAAGAGTTTCAATTTCTTTGACACTTCACCATAACCCAAAATATGCGTTTTGGCAGATTGGAGTGAAGGAAGATGTGTTGAAGCCTGACCAGGATATAAACTCTCAACCTCGAGTTCACAAAACCAGCGCTCTACCGAAGCTGAAGGGAAGTTCTCACTATCTACATGCTAGTACAAGCGCTGAACGAGTGTCTTTCATTACAGAAGGATGACAATCTTACCTGGTATCTCTAACCTCAGGGAATATTGACATAGGAATGTTGAGCAGGTTACATACAAAGGAACTCCACTCTATCTGAGGATCGTGAACAAAGGGGAGATAAATCATATAATGATACTACAAAAATGTGAAAAGTGAAGTTTTGCACACACTCAGCTGGATCCTGTATAAACATAAATGCAACTGTCTTTTACATGCTGTACTGAGAAGTTGAAATATTCAAGACTTTTGCAATTTATTAAAACAGTGAAAAAGAAAACATCAGGTATAATCTTCATCCTACGGAGCCGTGGAGGGGACATAGTCAATATTTTTTTAATTTCCCCCGAGATAATATCCCCCGAGATAATAACTAGGGGAAAATTCGCCATTGGTCAAAATTATCTGGGGGGAAATTCGCGATTGGTCAATTATCTCGGGTGAAATTATCTCGGGGGAAATTAGTTTTCCCCGAGATAATATCCCCCCCGAGATAATTATCTAGGGGGAAATTCGCCATTGGTCAATCATCTCGGGGGAAAATAATTTACCCCGAGATAATTTCACCCGAGATAACTGACCAATCGCGAATTTCCCCCTAGATAATTATCTCGGGGGATATTATCTCGGGGAAAATTAATTTTCCCCGAGATAATTTACCCTGAGATAATTGACCAATGGCGAATTTACCCCTAGATAATTATCTCGGGGCAAATTATTTTCCCCCGAGATAATTGACCAATGGTGAATTTTCCCCTAGTTATTATGTCGGGGGATATTATCTCGGGGGAAATTAAAAAAATATTAACTATGTCCCCTCCACGGCTCCGTATCATCCTCACATGCTGAATATTATGAAACTAATTCGTATTCCTATGAGAAATTTATAAATTTCATATTAATTTTATGATCTGTAATGCAAAAGGATGGAGATTTAGACTAGTTTTAAAGACAAGACACCAAGACTCACTTTTATCCCATGATTAAAAATTGGCATTGGACATTTCCTATAAACCCCCTATCAAACAAAGTAGGAATTTCCATTATCATAACTGTTTGACTTGAACATGGCGATGGACCATTCTATCTCTTTTTACGGTGGATTTGATGAAAACGTCCCGTTACCCAGGCTTGTCACCCCAAGAATTATGTTGACAGAGCAGCATGGAAAGGAAATTATCCAATCTCATGGCATTGGATTGTAACAGCTACTGTGACATACTGAAGCTTTTAGTGCATGGCTCTCAACCAATCAACATAACCCGTTAACAGCGCTGGATCACGATATAAAATCTCATGAGTGTGTCAACGTGTGCTGTTTTTAAATAATTCCAGGAGTTTTCCAGAACTTTCCAGGACAATAATTTTAATTTTCCAGGAGTCATTCAGCACAGTAGCTCGCAACAAACATGAGCAAATTATTGAAGTTCAGGAATTTTTTTTGGCATAGAAATGCGTGGTATCAGATCGCTGGTTCTCCCGAAGATGAAAGTGTAGTTCTTCCATGAGTTTCCTGGGGTTCCACTTCATTTTTAAGCAGTTTCCAGGACTTTTCAGATTAGCAATTAAATTCCAGGAGTTTAATAAAGACTTTCCAGGAGGCATATGCACTCTGTACAGTGAAACCACTATACCGAAAATGCTTAGGTTCCTGTTTATAAAGGTTCAAAATACATAGATAATGTCACTATTTAAAGGTTGGTCAGTTTACCCAGTTGTCAGTATTCATACATTTGTAGGTTACACTGTATAAATAATGTAATGAGAATGACTGGCAAGTTCACCTGGAATGGGTCATAGAGGCCTGTAGAACTGGCACACGAATAATCCGTAGCAAACACCCGTCGACCAGTCAGCTTCCAAACCAGCCATGTCTCTATACAACCAAACATCACATTCCCTTCATTGGCTGCTTGTCTTACCTAAAATGAGAAAGGTTACGATGGAACAACAAAGCATTGAGTGAGTGAGTAAAATTTAATAACATTTTTTTTAAATTTTTCAATTATAACACGATAGTGCCTACATGTGCCAGAAAACAAGAGAGCGCCCACAGTTTCTATTATCATGGAAACTGATCAGCTCAGCCAGTACCCGATCACGCATCCAAGTAGAACAGCAAAGCATGGCCCTGCATGCACATGTTATGGAACAATGAAGCCTGGCAAAGCATGCACATGTCATAAAGAGTTCATGCATGATGCAAAATCTGTTGGTCTGTGCTTTTATAGCATGAGATGAATACCACTGAAAATTCACAAAATTTGACATGGCTACTATGAATGAGTGTGATACAATGTCGCCTAACTATTTCTCCTTCTTAAAGAACCATTGAACAAACAACTTCATTTTATTTTTGCTTGCATTTAATTTTCATGTTTTTTTTCATTCACAAAAACAAAGAATTTAATGACCATGCCACACTGACATGTTTTAGCGTATGTCAGAGTAAATGTATGTTGAGTTTCCCTTTTTATAATGTTCGAACCATTTCATTTTTCATATTCCACTCACCCCTTCAATATGATGAAGCACCCATAATAATCTCATGGAAATCTGAAACAAAATATATTGTATCACAAAACATCAGTGGTGTACATACCCGGGTAACAGATGCAAACACACTTTAAACTAATTCTCATTTGCACTGTATGCAAACATATTTAGGAGGGGGGAAAGGTGGCATATCAAATATTTGAATACTGTGGTACTATTTTTTCCATTTGAATATTCATAATTTGACTGTATTTGTTGACTAATCATTTCAGCTCTAGTTTATAGGTTGATCATATTGGTTTCATTCTGTATTCCACTGTGTGTAAAGAAATAATATGAATTTGACTTTTTTTGACAGATTGAATTTTGTTCACAAAACTATTTCCACTGGAGTCACATTCTCCATTTTGAATTAACTGCTCACTGGGGGGGGCTTTGTCTGTCTAAATGTATAAGGTCCTTGAGGCTTTGTTCATGTATTATAAAGATTTACTAAATTTGGCAATGGGGCTGGAGCATCTGAACATAAATAGACTAACAGAACTGATCATATTTACTGTACTAAATTGTATATTATGTCTCTGAACTCAGATCTAAGATATGTGTGTTTATTCTGTCAAATCAGGAGGACTGCAAGGTTTAATATTCCAGAATCTAATTCAAAGCTATGAATGACAAACCTGAACAGACCGAAATCGTAGGACAGCAGCTGCCAAAAAACGTTTTTTTCTTGTAAGAAAATGCAACACCTTTGAACCACCATTGAACATCTGTAAAAACACGGAGAAAAAGGATAACTCAGATGAGTGACAAATGCCATCTGGAATACACTATACTAATACATGTATTGACAAGTATTGACTTTTGGCCGCCATAATATTATATTGGAATAATTGCTCGAAATGAAATTATTTTGACATCATTGGTTGACATGATATTATATTGATATGATGGGATGAGATGATTGGTTGACATGGTATTATATTGATATGATGGGATGAGATGATTGGTTAAAATGATATTATACTGATATGATGGTACGAGATGATTGGTTGACATGATATTATATTGATATGATGGTACGAGATGATTGGTTGACATGATATTATATTGATATGATGGGACGAGATGATTGTTTGACATGATATTATACTGATATGATGGTATGAGATGATTGGTTGACATGATATTATACTGATATGATGGTACGAGATGATTGGTTGACATGATATTATACTGATATGATGGTACGAGATGATTGGTTGACATGATATTATACTGATATGATGGGACGAGATGATTGGTTGACATGATATTATACTGATATGATGGTACGAGATGATTGGTTGACATGATATTATATTGATATGATGGTACGAGGTGATTGGTTAACATGATATTATACTGATATGATGGTATGAGATGATTGGTTGACATGATATTATATTGATATGATGGTATGAGATGATTGGTTGAAATGATATTATACTGATATGATGGTATGAGATGATTGGTTGACATGATATTATACTGATATGATGGTATGAGATGATTGGTTGACATGATATTATACTGATATGATTGGTTGACATATTATATTTACATGATTGGTTGCCAAGATATTATACTGATATGATTGGTTGACATATTATATTTACATGATTGGTTGCCAAGATATTATTCTGACATGATTGGTTGACATTATATTGACAGGATTGGTTGACATGATATCATATTGACCTGATTGGTTGAGATGATATTATATTGACCTGATTGGTTCGAAAATTATATTGACATGATCGGTTGACAAGGATATATTGAGAGACATGATTGGTTGGCATGATATTATAGTGACACGAGTGGTTGACATGATAGGTTGACATGATACTGACATAATTGGTTGACTTGACATCATGATTGGTTGGCATGATATAATATTGACCAATCAATATTGACCAAGGCCAAATACCATTCACTTGGTCAACTGAACATAATCGTGATCCACAAGTAAGTTGAACTGGCAACCCTTGTCTGCCTTGTAGCTAAGGACACATGGACGAAATAAGACGACATGATCAGTTTGAGATGACATCAGTTTGAATTGACACAGCTTTCATTCGACTTGACCTACTTTCATGGTGTAAGAATCATTCCAGATCTGAACGTAATCACGTGCCCTAAGGTCTTGCCATGTGATAAAGTGGTGATATGGGATGCCAGTTTGCCTGTAACAAAAAAAAAATGCAGATATTAGAAGTAATCGTTCATGCTAGATTGGACTATCTTATATGCCTTTATAAAATTGCTGCATGAAACCGCTATACAAAGCTTTAGAACCACATGTACTTGTAGGCCTACCCATGCCATTATCTCAGAGTCGACTTATATTCCTGCATTACGTCTGACCATGGACACACACAGCTCTAATGAGAAGTGCCCATTACCACCGACTTCATTTTTAAAGTTATTTCTGGCCTGTACTGTATAACAGTATTTGTTATTTTGGGATTACACTATTTTAGTACCGGTATAGCACATATACAAAAATACAGTACAGATATGGAAATACTGTTATACGATCATTTTCTAAATGTCAAACAATATATATTCCTGTACTGCATAGTATGGTATCAGTCCCTCCATTTTAAGGAGAATGATTACATCTCGCTCTGTATCATTCTCTCAACTGTTTCTTCAGGATGTAAGTGAGTGAGCATGATTAACATCGCTTTTGACCATCTTTCTGTCATATCACAATGGTTGGGTCCTTTTACTTTCCACACCTTAGAACCCCATGGTTCTTCAGAAGACATTTTGATCTCTCTCCTGGAAATTGTAAATGCAATGGAGAGAGACATTAGAGAGACTGATGACTAACCCCCCCCCCCCCCCCCGTCATCCAATGAAAATCCACTAGAGCTTAACAGCTCTCGCAGATTTTCCAAACATAGGAGGCCGTTGTGTATGAATGCCCAGAGTTCCTACCAGAGTACGACTCTCACAGTGGAGTCTACAATGACCTCGCCTCGTGGCAACTCACTTCCAGCTCTTCTCAGCACACCAAGGGAGGTAACTCTGGGAGTGAATGTGTTGGAATATGTACATGTAGTTCACAACGAGATCCCAAGTGAAGGACACATGTGAACCCTCCGCGATTCTGTAAAACGCAGATCATGAGCGTCATCAGGATTTCTTGAGAGGGGGTCATCTCCTATACTGACTTATTAGAGAGCCCAGTACTGTGAGGACCAATACAGGTAAATAACATAAGGTTAGGCACTGATAGGGGGTCATTTGCACCCAGTGATCCCAGCCCTCGCAATTCAGAAATCTGCCTCGGTGGAAAATGTTGTGAAATTTCATTATCTTCCATTCAGCCCCATGTTAAACATGGCTGCGGCAAACTCTTTGATCAGCTTTTGCTTCGGCATTCAAAGCGAATTGCGAGGGTTGGACCCCTCCCTCTCAGTGATGCCCTTGCAGATTGAGGAGTTCGCATATACACATGTAATTTTGAAACCTGATGAGTTTGCCATCCTAAAATGTCAAGAATTACTGTTTGTTGAAAATATTAATTGGTCAGCTCACTTGTTCCAGGTGATAAACGTGCTCCTTTGTGTAGTGATTCCCATACAGGTGACAACATCAGAGGTGATCCCAGCCGCTAAATCAAACAATTAGATTTGAAGCCATTAATATCATAAAGAAACTGATTAAAACAGAAATGTGATTTCAGTACTAAAATACAGATGTTTGAAGGTGAAATACAAAGGTTTCTAGATTCTCTTTTTAATATTTCCATTTTTTTTATTTTATTTGTCATGTTTTTGACCAGCAGAACCATTAGTGCTGAGGCTCTGTTCTACCTGAACTGCTGATATTAGGTTGAATATTTATAGAAATACATGGGCTCAAACAAGTAATCAAGTTGGGGGGGGGGCAGGGGGATCTGAGGGGGTGAGTTGGGTAGAAGCGTTTCCCCCGTCGCAGCGTAGGATTTCTTTTTTGTAAAACTGAGGGTAAATCGGTGGTCACTGAAAGCATTTGGTGTATGTACTGTAAGACTGTAACAACTGAACTTTCAATTTGTGCCAAAATGTCTTCGAACAGTGGCAACCACCAGAACAAATGACATATGCCCTTCATCTATCTACTTCAACTGGATTCTTTTGGTCAGATCAAACACCTGGAGATGGAACATTACAAGTATTGACATCTGATCAGGTGGTCTGAGGTTACGTCACAAACTAGTGTTAAACAAGGGCAGATAAGCGAAGCGGATTTCATTTCGGAGATCGACTGGGCTCGAGATATCAAATTTAGAGAACTTTTCTAAAGCTACTACATGTACATGTAGGAGACAAAATACCACAAATAAAATCGAACAGATAAAATCTTCAAAATAGGGAAGAAATAAAAGTTTGTATCTGCTTGATTTTGGACCATTTTCTCAATTTGATCACACGATTGAATTATTGGAGGAATTTAGTTTTGTTTGGAAAGTGAGATATCATCCAAGGAAATGTACATGTATAAAATCAGCATGATCATAATCAGTATAGATCTATATTCTCCAAAGAATTGGAATTCAGAGCATTATGCATTTATCCATTCATCCAACAAAAAATGTTTATGTACATGTACCTTGGATACTCTGATTGACACACTGTCACCTGATTGAACAAAGTGTTGGAATTCAGAGCATTATGCATTTATCCATCCATCCAACAAAATATATGTACCTTGGATACTTTGATTGACACACTCTGTCACCTGATTGAACAAAGTGTTTGGATCCATCTCTGACCAGCCAGGCTGAGGGTGTAATACTTCCACCTAAACCCAACAAAGCAACAGCGGTTACCACGGTTATAAAACAACAGACATGACAATTTGGCAAGGAGTTAAGTCTCCCAAGAAGCATATATATACCCCGGTTTTAGTGGAAAATTTTTTTGGAGAAAATATTACATGAACGGTCAGCAGGAGTCAAACCAACAACCATGACAACCCCTTAGATGAACTGCAAGTGTATATGATGAAGGTGGCCTGAATGGGATTGGTTACATTTGGGGGGTGGTGATTGGGTTTAATGTCACACTCAAGGTTATCTCACTCATCTAACTGGAAAACTTTCACACATGTGCCTTGGGTAATCAGAAAGTGACTGTACTGTAGTTATCATTCACCAGGTAGATAACTTCTTCGCCAAGTATTTCGGGGGATGAAGTTTGGAGAATAATTCCTATAGCGCATTGATGTTGATGATAACAAACCATACACATAGCACACCTACATGATATAGTATCTATTCCAGAAGTTTCAAACTCCTCCGCTATTATATAAGAGAGAAACAGCTCATACGAGAGTATACTACTAGATCATATATTGATGTCGATGAGGCCTACATGTATATTAAATTATAATATGTTTGCGGTACCCCAACCGATCGGACAGGAAAGTTGCGACTTCAAAAGCCTTTTTTTCTTCTGATGTATACAGATTTTTTTTTACAAAACGATTTCCAAATATGTTGAAGAAATATTTCCATCAGTGAGAACTGTGCATGCCACATACATGTAGTAATAATAGCAAAGAAAGTAGGTCTTCATTTAGGACTGAAAATAGCCATTTACTAACTCTGTGGAAAATTGAAAAATTGTGTTACAAGAGCCTCATATGGGCTTCAAAATACACCCATACATGCCCACATGTAACTATAACCACTTAAAAGATACTATATAAACTAGAATTTGACCTTGATGAAACAGGTGAAGGTCGGTCAACTTGAAAAGACTTCTAATTGATCCTCATTTGTAATGTACTGCAATAATTTGAATTTTACCTTGATAAAATAGGTCAATATAAATCAAATTGGAAAGGCAATCAGTTGCATATGAACATGTAGTATGAATTTGGAGAGCATATAGATGTAATCATTCAAAAGGTATGACCAGTACTCAAATTTGGCCCAGATAAAATAGGACAAGTTCAGGCATCTTCACTAGGCTTCTGACTCATCACTAGTTGCATATATGCTATATGAATCTAAAAGCCTGGCTATAATCCTTCAAGAGACATTGTGTTAACAAGCAAGAATGACAGACAAATAGACAGATGAACCATGCAGATAATACCCTTTTGACACACTAGGCAGAGGGGTAAAAATCAATAGGCTTACACTTCTTTGCCATCACATTACACTTTTAGCCTGAACTTTACTTACAGCATATAAACATATCATTTTCCATTGATTTTTTATCCCAGTGACCCTGACCTTCGACCTTTTTACCTTAACATGATTAGGGTTCCTCTTTGATCCATGGGTATGATACTCAAAGTTTGGTACCAATCCATAACATGGAACTGGAGATATCACATGTACAAGCGAAAGTTAACAGACCGACAGACAGAGGGATGGACAGACAGACAGATGGAATACATACATGTATATGTGATCACCATATATGACCTCGTCTATCGACGGGCATATAAAAAAAACTGAGAGTGCACATAGATCTGCAAGATACATGTAGTATCAGTACATGTAATATCTTTGAACAAATTTTCAAAGTTTTATGAAGTTTTATATGGCCACATACATATGTCAACATTTATTTTATCAAAATATTATATTAATATTTGGTGTCTAAGACTACCAACCTGGACACGAGGTTAGATCCATGCTATAGATCTAATGATTACTGAAGTTTATGCCACATATATATTAACCCTGGCAGACGAGTCGGCAGTCTGATGAAGTACATTGTTTGGAGCTAATCTGATGTACTTTATGAGACTTCCTGGCATTTTCAAATACAGCTGCCATATGAAAAGATGACAAAACAGTCATTCAACTACTAGGACTTTACAAATATCTGCGTGCCAGAGGAATAGATTCAGCGATTTAAGCTTGCGGTCTTTAG
The DNA here is from genome assembly GCA_036873755.1 of Hanleya hanleyi. Classification (NCBI taxonomy): domain Eukaryota; kingdom Metazoa; phylum Mollusca; class Polyplacophora; order Lepidopleurida; family Hanleyidae; genus Hanleya; species Hanleya hanleyi. The sequence goes on from JAVTVY010053512.1 coordinate 23,800, forward strand.
GCAAGTTAGATGTAGCGAGGATCTGCCAGAATGCCTGAGTTGATAAGACAACGACATGTAAAATGAATTGTGTGAATACATGTAAATCACCCTTTTACTACTGGTTCCACGGATACTGCCATGTTGGTCATAGATGTGGCTCCGTATCGTAGTTGTTCCGATGTCAAGTGATAATACATAAGGTGGTCGTTGTGTTTGCTCATTCGGCCCGGACTCCGACACAGTTTCTTCAACATTGGACATTCTGTATGACCCAGGTAAACCATTACCATACGAGAACAGCTGTAATGATATGAAGAGGATGATGAACTAGTTGAATGATTCATGTAATTCTGCTTTCCAGCTGCTGGAGAGTTTATTTCCAAAGCATTTTATGAATCTGAAGTATTTTAGTCATTTCCAGCAACCCTACCAGGCATCCGCTACCAAACTCTGAAGCGACGACGAATTCAGAACAGTGCCACTCCTAGTCTTCATTCATTCTGTCACTCAGCCATGCTTCCTCTATATTCAATTACACGTACAGTCCAGGGCCACTACATTGCATGGGCTATGGCTCTATCCGGCAATAAAACAACCCTTTCCTAATTTCGGTCCCATATTTTTATTTTAGCCTACTTGTAACAGAGCAGATCTGATGCTACCATTTTATGCCTAACACAATGGGGTTATTTTGAGCCTATAACTTATTTTGCACATCCCTCCATGAAATGATGATCAATTATGACAACAATACTCGAAGTGCTCCCAGCGGCAGCGGTACACAGACCAGTCTGTCACAGAGACCAGTTCGTCACAGAGACCAGTCTGGCAGTGAGATCAATTATGTTGACGGAGTGTGTAGCCTAAGCCCCAAGCCATACTGTTTTTACTAGCTTTTAACTGACTAGCCGCCAAAGCCCTGACCTCATGAGCGGAGACCTTGGTTAAATTAGTTAACTCAGAAGGAATGTCCGAATAGGAAAACCGAATAGTCTTCGAAAGCCAGGAAGATATTGTGTTTTTAGAAATCTCCTGCTTCGATGAGGGCCCAAACGGGATAAATAGCCGCACCCGCCCTGCTCTCTGCTGTTCAACGCATGCCAAGTAACAAGAGAGAGCTCTGACGGGGCACATGACTCTGTCATCGTCAGCACCTGCAGACAAGATGTTGGACAGAGCCGGGATGACGAACTCCCTCGGAAGATTGTCGTAGAGAGATTGGTTCTTAGCGACAAACTCCGGGAGAGTGGATAACGCCACCCAGGTCCACTGAGGATTATATCTTAAAGACCTGAAGTCCAAGGCATGGATTTCTGATACGCGGGCGGCAGAGGCAAAGGCAATCAGAAATACGGTCTTGTAAGATAGAAACTTCAACTCACAGGTGCCGATGGGTTCAAAAGGCGGCTCAGAAAGCCGTCTCAGAACCAGAGCCAAATCCCATTTAGGAAGCTGCGGCGTCGGAGTAGGCCTCTCCACCCGAAAGGAACGAAGGAGGGCAGAGAGGTTGACGTCGAGCGATGGGTTGACACCAGTGGTCAGCAGAAGCACCCTCGAAATAGCGGACCGATAACCGTCGACCGTGGCCGGAACAAGCTGTCTGTCATGAAACAGATACAAAAGGAAGTCCGCTACCTGTTGAACAGTGGCAGAGGTTGGAACGATTCCGCGACTAGAACACCAGGCAGCGAAGATCTTCCACTTGTTCTGGTACACCGCAGTCGTTGATGCTCTGGTGGACCGGACCATCCTTTCGGACGCTTCGACAGAAAATCCAGCCTTAGCGAGCTGATGCTGGAGCACTTGAACGCGGTCAGATGAAAGAGACCGGGATTCGAGTGGTAAAGGCTGGATCTCGGCTGACGAAGCAGGTTCCACCAGAGCGGCAGAAGACGAGGCACATCTATCAGAAGATCCATCAGGTCTGCAAACCATGGGCGAGTGGGCCACCACGGAGCCACAAGGTAGACCACGCACGGGTGTGCTCGGATCTTCCGGAGGACTTGTGACAAAATTGCTGGCGGCGGGTAAACGTACGCAATCATGTCGGACCAGTCCAAAGACAGGGCGTCGACTGCCAGGGCTGCTGGATCCGGAACAGGAGACACATAGACCGGCAGTAGATGGTTCCAACGGGTGGCGAACAGATCTACATTCGGCATCTCCCATATCCGAGACATCTGGGCTAAGATGTCCTCGTGAAGCTGCCACTCGGTCGAAATTATCTGATTTGGCCTGGATAACGTGTCTGCCAAAACATTCAGATGACCGGGAATGTGACGAGCTCGCACAGAAATTCCGTTGTTCCAACAACGGTTGAAGAACTTCTGTGCCTGATCCAGAAGCTGGGGGGAGTGAGTTCCCCCCTGCTTTTTTATGTAGGCCAGAACAGTCGTATTGTCGGTGGCTACTAACAAGCTTTGGTTCGTTAGGTCCGGAAGGAATCTCTGTATGGAGAGGTGAACAGCGAGAAACTCCAATACATTGATGTGCAACTTCCATGGCTGTCGTTCCACAAGCCAGAGATTGACCTCGAACCCAAATGTGCTCCCCATCCTTCCATCGATGCGTCCGTGAACAGTTGATGGAACGGTTGAAACGGAAGGAAGGTGACACCTATCATCACGTTCTCCGGCTGCAGCCACCAGCGAAGGAGACGTTTGACATCCTCTGTCACAGGGACAGATGGACAAAGGTGTCTTTTCGGCCAAAAGTCGTTGAGGTGCATCATCAACGGCCGAAGCTGCAACCGGCCTCGAGGAGTTACATCCTGAGTAGATGTTAACAGGCCGATCATTGCAGCGAATTGGAGAGCACTCCTGTGCGGTGCCAAAATGAACTCCGGCACTGCCACCTGAATTTTCTTCCAGCGGTCTTCTGGAGGTTTCGCCAGTACCGATAGGGTGTTGTATGAAACTCCGAGGAAGACTCGAGACTGCGATGGCGTCAACT
>JAVTVY010053513.1:0-27647 GCA_036873755.1 Hanleya hanleyi
GTACCCTATAGCCATTAAGGTATAGGGTACACCAGGCTGCGGGTGCGGTGCGGTGTGTGGTGGTGTCTGTACATATACGGATTAACCCGTGTCCCTCATCATTCTGAGATCAGAACAATGAACTTCTGAATACACGGACAATAGCATAAGTGAATTGTAAACACACCCATAGTGGTTCCTTAGGGTGGATGTGCTGTGATGGTGGGGCTAATAAAAGGATTGACCTGAAATCGTTGATGTTGTTGTTGTTGTTGCTCTACTTTTGGACTAACCAATCAGAAGAGTACTTATCACGGACTACACCCGTAGAGATACGTATAGGCGCGCAGGGCTTCAGGGCTAATTCACCAGGGCGTTGAAGCATTGAGCTTGTCGTTGGTGGGTGTTGCTACAAGATGACACCTCACACGAAGCATTCGGACCACGGATGGTCACAGATGACCCGCATATCCCTCAAGTCATGGTCCACACCATGAAAGCTTTGCTTTGACACCTCACATGACGCATTCGGAACAAGAATGATCCCACAATCGCTCAAACACATCCCCACGCACCTCCAGAATGACCACTTTACTTACTACACCACAACTGCGCATGTTCAGATTGGCGCGACTTTCAATAAAAATATGCCAGTCTGACTCTACCCCACGAAAGCTTCACTAGGACACCCCAACCGGGCCATTTGGACCAAACATGGTCCCTCTCTACCCCAAACACCATAATTCACACTCCCAAAATTCCCACTTTGGCTACTACTCCTACCGATGCCTTCAAGAATGACGTCACAGATGACAGGGACACCCCTCAAGTCATGGTCTACACCACGAAAACTTCACTTTGACACCTCACACGAGGCATTCGGACCAAGAATGGTCCCTCATCACTCAACAGACCCCCACGCATCTCCCAAAGTGACCACTTTACTTACTACACCCCAACTGCGCATGCGCAGATTGGCGCGACTTAAAAGGAAAACAAGCCAGGTGGACACACGAGAGCTTCACACTGATACCCTACACGGTCCATTTGACCAGGGATGGTCCCTCAATCCCTCAACAAACCTCCACGAATCCCCAAAATGCCTGTTTTCTATACTACGGCCAGATTGCGCATGCGCAAAATGATGAAAACAGACGATACATTAGTCCAGTCGTATCCCACTCACTCGTGCGCATACACTCACACGTAACTCTATCAGGTAGCTGGATGGAAGAAAATGCCGTCATCTACTCCAAACGCACTCCATTGCACCTCCGAAACTCCCGCTTTCGCTACTACTCGTACTGATGACTTCACCGATGACGTCACAGATGACATGGACAAAAATCTCAAGTCGTGGTCTACACCCCACGAGCTACAACATGACACCCCACACGACACATTCGGACCAAGGATGGTCGATCTTTACCCCATACACACCCCCACGCACCCCCAAAAAGCCTGCTTTCGCTACTACTCGTACTGATGACGTCACAGATGACATGGATATCCATCAGATCGGGGTCTACACCCCGAGAGCTACAAGATAACACCCCAAAGGACGCATTCGGCTCAAGGATGGTCCATCTCTACATATTAGGGCAGGAAAATATGTGATTCAATGGACATTGGCCGCCATTTTGGATTTTGACGGCCATATTGAATTTTCAGACCAATTACAAATCATTCCAAAATTAAATAATTATTCATACCCTACGTAGGACTAGAAAAAAACTTAGTTTGTGGTTAAAAAAATGATTTTCGAGCAGGGAATTGTGAGCTTCTATGGGTATTGGCGGCCATTTCGGATTTTGGCCGCCATATTGGATTTGAGGCCAAATCCAGGGTGGCCCCTCAGCTAAATTGAAAGGTCATAAGTCAAGGATGACGGAACCACTGAGAAAACTTTGACCCCAAAAAATGTTAGTCTTTTCTTGGCTGGGACCTGTCTACCATCGGATATCCAAGGAGGCTGGGAACACAACCGATAGATCTGATGTCACCTGGAAAAGAACCAGAAATTCAAAAAGAAACTACACAATTATCATCCAATCACGCTATCCGAGCTGGAAGTGAGGAGGTGCTAAGGGGACGGAGGCGGGTGAAAAACTTAATTGTTAAAGGATATATTGTCGAATATTCCAAGCACACAAGAACACCTTCTAGCTTTCGTTTGTCGTCTGCAAAGCAACCGAAAAGACACGGGAGCTAGAGCACGGGAGCTGACTCGGTTTAACAGGCGGGTACCCATTAATAAATTTACACTCGAGGTGTAAATTGAATTTACTGTAAATTTATTATCTGACTGTAAAGATATAACTATGAAAGAAAAAACACATGGACAAACAAAGAAATATATTCCACTGAAAACTGTTGACTCTTAAATTTGATGGTTAGGTGGCCCTCCGCAGTTTCGTAGTAATGGCCCCTCTCTAATTTCATAATACGATAGACTGCCCTTGTTCTGCTACATCATAATTCTTCTTGTCTTCTTAATAGCTTATATCTATAATGCCATCCTGTTCAGCATTATCAACGCTGCAAACGAGTACGTACAAATCGCGTGCTGGCTTCGTCTACACGCTGATCGGGATCATGGAGTAAAGTTTGTCCTGCCTCAGTTATGCCCCTTGGGTGTGCCTAAAAATCGGGACTCATTTACGGGAAGAAAATCTGACAAAAAACGGTTAGGTTTTCACCCCTTTTTTTGCCTTTTTAAGTTGAGACCGGACCAGGGAACGTGAGTAAGAAGTTTAATTGAAATCGCTCTTACAGATTTTTCTGGAAATTGAGCCGAATTTGACCATTTTCGACATTTTTAAGGGGTTTTCTAGGAAAAATGAAGCAAGCATGGAGAAGAATGTTCGAGTTTAAATTTTCTATAACATAGCAGTGGTATATCTTAAAATAATAGCTTCATCGTGTTCTTTCAGAAAATATATACATATAAGTGATTTGGGTTGAAGGTTTTGCGACAACTGGTGGCCGAAAAACGGACCCATAGTCTATTCCATGCCGAATAAAAGAATCTCCGGAGTGCACCCTTAGGTGATACCCCAACATTGTTGATGAGAGGAATGCCAATTTTTTAAAAGCTTTTTAACCATTTAAGCGTGCGGTTTACTGTTCTCACTGGAGTCTGGTGTGACGGTTTCATTTTGAAATTGTTGTATGTAAGTTACATCAAATTTGTAACGTATAAATGTTTACGAAGGCAAATATAGTTCAAACATATTTTATTTCAGGTCGTGGGGAGAGGAGCACAAAAATCAGAGCTTCTTTCTTGCGCTCATTCAAACTTTTGCAGTCGACCTAATCCTCCCGTCTTTTCTGTATTTTTTGGTGGTAAGTTCATCGTGTTTTACTTACCAGAATCTGTAATTTTTTTCAAAGTAATTATATTTCGTTGTTTGAGTCACTGAAAAGGGGCTGACATTATACGTGACAGCACGAGGCTGGGTAGAGTTGGGCGAAAGGAGCAAGGGGGGCTGTGGGGGGCCTAATCGTGTATTTGCGCCTAATCGTGTCAGCGCCAAATCGTGTAACAAAATTGCGCCTAATAACGTGTTGCGCCTGATCGTGTAGGAAATTTGCGGTTAATGGTGGAACTGCGCCTAATCGTGTACGAAATTTGCGCTTATTTATGGAACTGCGCCTAATCGTGCACGGAATTTGCGCCTATTTGTGCAAATGCGCCTAATCATGTAAGGAAGCTGCGTCTAATCATGTAACTGCTCCTAATCATTTGAACGATCTTGCGCCTAATTTTGCGTTGCGCCTAACCGTGTAGAAAAATTGCTCCTAATTGTGGAACTGCGCCTAATCGTGTAGGAGATTTGCTCCTAATTGTGGAAATGCGCCTATTCGTGTGAGAAGTATGCTCCTAATTGTGGAACTGCTCCTAATCGTGGAAATCATTTTGCGCCTAATTATGCGTTGCGCCTAATCGTGTAGAAAAATTGCGTCTAACTGTGGAAATGCGCCTAATTGTGTACAGAGGCTGTGCCTAAACGTGCACAACGGGAAGACATAAGTAGTATGTAAAGGACGGATAAAGTCAACTTGACCTTTCGTCATTTTTGGGGAGGTGACGGGGAGATCACGTGATCAAGAGGTCAAGGTCACTATAGTTCCGGGACTTCCGGTCACGTTTTTCTCCGCGGTGATGCGGTCTGGCGATGATGCGATCGCGGGAAAAAGCCTCCGCGGATAGAAAGTAGTCCCAAATAGGAGGAGAGCCGGGGGAAATTCTCCGGCAATCGTCGCCAATCTTCGGGACATTTTGAGGGCCAGAGGGGCCCCTAGTGGACCAATTGGGTCGAGTGAGGTGTCAAAGTGGAGCGCTCGTCCAGGGCGATCAAGTCATGGGGTGGCGCATGTAAATTGAGGATTTGTCCCGAAAATATAAAAAGCAGAACACGGACTTTACCCCTAAAATGGAGAAAAAGGGTTAATATCGGTCTCTGGCTTATCGGGCCTGCCTATCAAGTCATGGATGGGTATATGTAAAATGAGGACTCCGAAAATATAAAATGCGGAACACGGACTTCACTTTACCTCAACAATAGGAGAATGATTCGAACATTTGCATCTATACTGAAAAATGCCTGTATAGGGTATGGGGGGTGGTCATTTTTTGTGGATTCCACTGTGGGTTGTGGGGTCTTGTTTTCTTCGTCTCACCACGTAAAACAGGATGGGAAGGGTCTAGGAGCTAAGCGGTGAAATTTTTCGGAATGTTTCGGTACCGGGTAGGTCTGTATATAGGCCCATACTGGCTCAGTGGATAGGTCCATACTGGGAAACATCCTGGACATTGCGATATGGGTTGTGGGATCTTGTTTTTCACGTCTCACCACGTAGAACACGATGGGCGGGGTCCCGAAGCTAAGCTGTTAAATTTTTCGAAAAGTGCACGGAGGTCTGGGTAGGCCCATAGGCCTACTGGCTCAGTGGATACGTTCATACTGGTCAATTCACACATGTTCATTGCGATATGGGTTGCGGGATCTTGTTTTTCACGTCTAGCCACGTAGAACACGAATGGGATGGGTCTCGAAGTTAAGCGGTGAAATTTTTTTGAAAGGTCCAGGTACCGGGTAGGTCTGTGTATTGGCCCATAGTGGCTCAGTGGATAGGTCTATACTGGGAAATGTACTCCTGGACATTGCGATATAGGTTGTGGGATCTTGTTTTTCACGTCTCACCACGTAGAACACGATGGGCGGGGTACCGAAGCTAAGCGGTGAAATTTTTCGAAAAGTTCACGGAGGTCTGGATAGGCCCATTGACCTACTGGCTCAGTGGATAGGTCCATACTGGGCAAATCACACATGTTCATTGCGATACGGGTTGCGGGATCTCGTTTTTCACGTCTCACCGCGTAGAACACGATGGGCGGAGTCCCGAAGCTAAGCGGTGAAATTTTTCGAAAAGTTCACGGAGGTCTGGATAGGCCCATAGGCCTACTGGCTCAGTGGATAGGTCCATGCTGGGCAATTCACACATGTTCATTGCGATATGGGTTGCGGTATCTTGTTTTTCACGTCTAACCACGTAGAACACGATGAGAGGGGTCTCGAAATTAAGCGGTGAAATATTTTTGAACGGTCCAGGTACCAGGTAGGTCTGCATATTGGCCCATACTGGCTCAGTGGATAGGTCCATACTGGGCAATTCACACATGTTCATTGCGATACGGGTTGCGGGATCTTGTTTTTTCACGTCTAACCACGTAGAACACGATGGCATGTCATTGGTGACGTCATCAGTAGACGTATTAGCGAAAGCGGACATTTTGGGGTGTATAGGAAAGCGTTTGAGGTAGAGATGGACCATCCGTGGTCCGAATGGGTCATGTGAGGAGTATCAACGCCTGCTGAACGCTTCAACGCCCTGGTGAATTAGCCCTGAAGCTCTGATTTTCAGGATAGTTTATGAAATTGACACTAATTCATCGAAATGCGGTGACGCCCGTCATCGCCTGTCGTTACGCTTTAACGCCCATGATGTAGACCGGTGAGAGAAAACAGCATCAACAATGACGACAGATCAATCATTTTATTATCGCCTCCAGTATATCATACCCAAGCTGGGGGGACTGCGTTGGGTATGTTTATAATACAAGTAGCCTCAAGTAATCAGAGGCCACCATTTGGCGCTGCATCTGTCATATTCTTTCTTTCGTTAGATGTATTCTCGGCTGCTCTTGTCCAATCAGTAGTCGCCATTTCAGAAAGTTCCATCTTCGGCCATGTTCGCTCTGATCCGTTTGTTCTAATCGTCGTCGGGCAGGCCAGGATACCGTTGAGGCAACATATCCTCAAATAGTTGTTTGCGCATTCTGACTATCTATCAGTGCATGGGTGAATACATTCATCAGATGGGGTGGTCGGTCAGCTTGGTAACGAAAAACGTGACATTGGTCAGCCTCTCTACGACCCATTGGGTGTTGGCGCGTTGTTGTTGTGCCCATACCGACACATCCTATTGGTCCACTTGGTCTGGCACGGTCTCTAGCGATGCCCTATCCGTGACGGTAGGTCAAATACCCGGATGTTACTGCTCGAGTGAAATTATCGGACTTGGTCTGTCTCATTATGCTGCAGTACATAACCAAACGCCAGATTCAACTTGAAGGCCGTCGTTTGATCGTTGAAGTAGGCTTCCGCGTACTTGAAGAGCCGAGACAGGTCCTCCAACCGGAAGCGGGCGATGACGGTGGAAACATCGACGGATCATGAACCAATGGTCCCTGTAAATGCCACTTAATGGATGGGCGTCCGGTAAGGGATCACTTGGGGCATCCACTGGATCTTTCTGGAAATGCTCGATGTCGTCAGGCGTATGTGGAACAGTATCACCAGTGTCCGGCTGGATATCTAGACCCTCCTCGACTGTAGACACAAGCAAACTGGACATAGGTATTGTATAATACAGGACAAATATTGTACAATACAGGACAGATGTGGTATAATGCATGAGAGATATGATATAATAGAGGACAAATATTGTATAATACAGTACAGATTTAGTATAATGCAGGACAGATATGGTAAAATACAGGGAAGATATGGTATAATACATGACAGATATGGTATAATAGAGGACAAATATTGTATAATACAGAACATATATTGTATAGTACAGGATATATATGGTACAATACAGGACATATGGTATAATACAGCACAGATAAGGTATAACACAGAACATATTTGGTATAATACAGGACAGATATTCTATAATACAGGACAGATATTGTATAATACAGCACAGGTATGGTATAATACAGGACAGATATTGTATAATACTGGACAGATATGGTATAATACAGGACAGATAAGGTATAATACAGCACAGATTTGGTATAATACTGGACCGATATGGTATAATACAGGACAGATAAGGTATAGTACAGCACAGATTTGGTAAAATACTGGACAGATATTGTATAATACAGGACGGATATTGTATAATATATCACAGATATATTATAATACAACACAGATATGGTATAATACAGGACATATTTTGTATAATACAGGACAAATATTGTATAATTCAGGACAGATATTGAATAATACAGGACAGATATTGTATAATACTGGACAGATATGGTATAATACATGACATATATTGTATAATATAGCAAAGATATAGTATAATACAGGAGAACTATTGTATAATAGAGGGCAAATCTGGTATAATGCAGGACAGATATTGTATAATATAGGAAATATATTGTATAACGCAATGCTAGACATGTCACAAGAGCGCACCCGAGTGTACAGGGCAGCGGTGAGCTGATTGTTGGGAAGAACAACGTAGGACAGTTCTTGCGGGCTGCGGGCTTATAAAAGAGGCGGTAGGTGGGAATGTTCAGCATTTTCTGATTCGCAGCCGAAATGTTCTCTTGTTTGACCTGCCTGAAGCCATTTAGTGGCCCCGAAGATTCGTGACGGCACGATCATTTAATAGGGAAGATGCTTTACGGCGCCACGAACGCTCACTCTACGAGGGCGCGAGGGAACAACGTAATGAATGTGGTCAACTCTTCAAACGGCTCAATCAGTTAAGACGGCATCAGCGGTTGATTCATTGTCCATCACCACGGCATGGGCGACCACTTTCCACTGAAGAGCAGCCCAGGAAGGTCACTCCCACTGAAGAGGAGCCCAGGAAGGTCACTCCCACTGAAGAGGATCCCAGGGAGATGAAACGTACGGTGACACCACCCACCCAACACTTGCCGAGCACCGAGCCCATGCCCAGTTTGCTTTTGCCTATAATCGAAGCGGGCCTAGATATCAAGCCGGGCACCGGTGACTGACGACTGACGACTTCGAGCATTTCCAGGAAGATCCAGTGGATGCCCCCAGTGAACACTTACCGGACGCCCATCCATTAAGTGACATCTACAGGGACCATTGGTTTATGATACGACGATGTTTCCACCGTCATCGCCTGCTACTAGACATCTACAATTTCCGATTAGAATCCCTGTGTCGGCTCTTCAAATACGTGGAAGCCATCTTCAACGATCAAACTACAGCCTTCAAGTTGAATCTAGCGTTTGGTTATGTGCTGCAGCATAATGAGACAGACCAAGTCCGATACTTTTACCCGATCAGTAACATCCGGCTATTTGACCAACCGTTTACCATCACGGATAGGGCGTCGCTAGTGCCCGTGCGGGATCAAGTGGACCAATTAGATGTGTTGGAATGGGCCCAACAACAAATCCCCAACACCCAACGGGTCGTAGAGAGGGTGACCAATGTCACGTTTTTCGTTACCAAAGTGACCGACCACCCCATCGGATGAATGTATTCACCCATGCACTGATAGATACTCAGAATGCGCAAACAACTATTTGAGGATATGTTGCCACAACGGTATCCTGGCCTGCTCGACGACGATTAGAACAAACGGATCAGAGCGAACATGGCCGAAGATGGAACTTTCTAAAATGGGAGCTTCTGGTTGGACAAGAGCAACCGAGAATTCAATTAACGGGCATGAACGAATATGACAGATGCAGCGCCAAATGACGGCCTCTGATTGGACAGGAGGCTGCTTGTATTGTAAAGATACCCAACACAGCTCACCCAGTTTGGGTTTGATGTACTGGAGGGGATAATAAAATGATTGGCCTGTCATCCTTGTTGTTGTTGTTGTTGTTCTCTCACCGGTCTGCATCATGGGCGTTAACCCTACCTGGCATAGGGGGGGGGGGGTCGAATCTCCGCCCTGCCAAACTTTCTGCGCTATCCCCGGAACGAAAAGAAATAGAGAGCTGAAACTTCGTGACTTCATATTTTATCATATTGGGGTGATTTTGAGCCTATTCGCATGACCTGAAAAGCTGAACTTCGTGACTATATAGTTTATCATATTCGGGTCATTTTGAGCCTATTTGCATGACCCCCGAGGGAAGGATCCTGGGTAAATTCAACATGGCGGCCATGTGGGGTCCCAGAAAGATGATGTTTTTGTCATATTTCTTCAAAATTTCTGCTTTTCTGCGATGAAAAGTGGGCAAAAACTATTTTATTTCATATCACATAAATATTTACTAATTTATCAAGCTGTTTTTGCGGAGAAATTGAATAAATAAAAAATTCGGAAAATCTGACCGATAAAATCGACCAAAAATGTCGTTTTTGAAAATGACGTCCCTGTGACGTCATCAAAACGATCATCTTGGATTTGCTTACATTTTCTGTTGGAGTTTGACTCAAGGGTATAGTGAGGTAAGTTTTAGCTCCCTAGCTCAAGGGTAAGACAAATAAATTGGGTGTCCATTTCGGTTCCCCACCCCAGGCCACGACAGGTCCCAAAAAGCCCAGGCCAGATAGGATTAAGGCGTAACGACAGGCGTTGAGGGAGTGTCACCGCATTTCGATGAATTAGTGTCAATTTGATGGACTATCTAGAAAATCAGAGCTTCAGGGCTAATTCACCAGGGCGTTGAAGCGTTAAGGTTGACGTTGGCAGGCGTTGATACAAGGTGACGCCTCACACGACGCATTCAGACCAGGGTTGTCCATCTCTACCCCAAACGCTCTCCTACACACCTCAAAATGCCCGCTTTCACTAATACTTCTACTGATGACGTCACCAATGATGTCCCAAATGGCGTGGACACGCCTCAAGTCGGAGTTACACCCTGAGAGCTACAAAATGACATCCCACACGACGCATTCGGACCAAGGATGGTCCCTCTCTACCCAAACACACCCCCACGTACCCCCAAAATGACCACTTTACTTACTACACCCAAATGCGAATGCGCAGATTGACGCGACTTGCAATAAAAAGCACGCCATTCTGACTCCACCTCACAAAAGCTTCACTTTGACACATCCCACGACTCATTTGGACCAATAGTGGTCCATTTCTACCCTGAACACACCCCCACGCACCTCCAGAATGTCTGTTTTCTATACTACGACGAGATTGTGCATGCGCAGAATAACGAAAACGGACGATGCATTAGTCCAGTCGGATGCTCCTCTACGAGGGCTTCAAAATAAGACCTCATACGACACCATCGGACCATTAGGGGCTCACCTAGACCCCAAAACGTCCGTCCAGCACTATTTACCCACTACACAAACGCGCAGTGACTTTTTTAAACAAATTTCACCACTTACATGTAGCTTCGGGACCCCGCCCATCGTGTTATACTTGACGAGACGGGAAAAACAAGATCACACAACCCATATCGCAATGTCCAGGAGTAAATTTCCCAGTATCCACTGAGCTAGTATGGGCCAATATACAGACCTACCCGGTACCTGGACTTTTCAAAAAAAATTAACCGCTTAGCTTCGGGACTCCGCCCATCGTGTTCTACGTGGTGAGACGTGAAAAACAAGATCCCACAACCCATATCGCAATGTCCAGGAGTAAATTTTCTAGTATAGACCTATCCACTGAGCAAGTATGGGCCAAAATTCAGACCTACCCGGTACCGGGATTTTTCGAAAAATTTCACCGCTTAGCCCCGGGACCATTCCCATCGTGTTTTACGTGATGAGACGAAGAAAACAAGACCCCACAACCCACTGTAAAATCCACAAACAATGACCACCCCCATACTCCATACAGTCATTTTCCTCTATAGATGCAAATGTTCGAATCGTTCTCCTATTGTTGAGGTAAAGTCCGTGTTCCGCATTTTATATTTTCGGAGACAAGTCCTCTTTTTACATACACCCACCCATGACTTGATAGGCAGGCCCGATAAACCGGAGCTCGATATTAGCCCTTTTGGACCATGTTGATACGAGTTTCCCGAGTATTTTAGGGATAAAGTCCGTCTTCCGCTTTTCATATTTTTGGGGCAAATCCTCAATTTGCAGGCACCCACCCATGACTTGATCGCCCTGGACGAACGCTCCACTTTGACACCTCACTCGACCCAATTGGTTGACTAGGAGCTCCTCTCGCCCCAAAATGTCCCGAAGATTGGCGAAGATTGCCGGAGAATTTCCCCTTCTCCCACGTATTTGGGACTACATTCTGTCCGCCGATGCTTTTTCCCCGCGACCGCATCACCGCCAGACCGCATCACCGCGGAGGAATACATACCCCAACGGTCACGTGACCGTTAGTTCCGGAACTATAGTGACCTTGACCTCTTGATCACGTGATCTCCACGTAACCTCCCCAAAAATGGCGAAAGGTCAAGTTGACTTTATCCGTCCTTTACATACTTACGTCTTCACGTTGTGCACGTTTAGGCGTAGCCTCTATACACAATTAGGCGCATTTCCACAGTTAGAAGCGAATTTTCTACACGATTAGGCGCAACGCATAATTAGGCGCAAAATGATTTCCACGATTAGGCGCAGTTCCACAATTAGGAGCATATTTCTCACACGAATAGGCGCATTTCCACTATTAGGAGCAAATCTCCTACACGATTAGGCGCAGTTCCACAATTAGGAGCAATTTTTCTACACGATTAGGCGCAACGCAAAATTAGGTGCAAGATCGTTCAAATGATTAGGAGCAGTTACATGATTAGACGCAGCCTCCTTACACGATTAGGCGCATTTACACAAATAGGCGCAAATTCCGTACACAATTAGGCGCAGTTCCACAATTAAGCGCAAATTTCGTACACGATTAGGCGCAGTTCCACCATTAACCGCAAATTTCCTACACGATTAGG
The DNA here is from genome assembly GCA_036873755.1 of Hanleya hanleyi. Taxonomy (NCBI): domain Eukaryota; kingdom Metazoa; phylum Mollusca; class Polyplacophora; order Lepidopleurida; family Hanleyidae; genus Hanleya; species Hanleya hanleyi. The sequence goes on from JAVTVY010053513.1 coordinate 12,164, forward strand.
CGCAACACGTTATTAGGCGCAATTTTGTTACACGATTTGACGCTGACACGATTAGGCGCAAATACACGATTAGGCCCCCCTTTTGCGCCTAATTATGGCAAGCAATGGAGAGCAGACAGGGGATTGAGAACAAGGAGGCGACAACAGAGAGCATGCGGAGAATAGAGAGCCTATGCGTCGGGAGCCTGAAACACAGGGAAGAAAACATCTTTATTTTTCAATGAATATGCTGTATGCCTACCCTCACAGAAAGAGGCCTTTTACAGCTGTATGCTGTGCCCTAACTGCATCCTATTCCTCCATCTCATCCAGCCAGCTGCGCCCTAAATGCGCCCTCAGAAATTGCATCCTAACGGGGCGCGCGCCATAATTACGCCCCAGAAATAACTCTACCTTCTGACTGCGCCCCATATGCATCTTATTTATTTACAGGAGGGTGCGCCTTTTGGACATAACCATTTATCCAGAATTCAGACTGCGGCTTAATTGCGCCCTCTAAAATTCATGTATACTTGTGCCTTCCTGACTTTTATTCGACCAATACTCATATAGCGAGTAATCACCTAGGACTCTACATGCATGCTTTTATAAAATTCTAACTTAACAAAGTTTACTCATCAGTTCAGACAGCATCGCGTCTTTTCACTATTCTGTACTTCGAATTCATAATATGACATATGGACCTTGATAGTTTCGATAGTGTTATAATCAAGTAAAATCTCAGCCTTTGCTTAAAAAGCAATTGCTCCTAAAATGCGCCCTAACTGCGCCCTATCAGTACAACACTCCTGCTATTATTCTGAGAGTGCGCCCCAATTGTGTCCTATCTGCGCCTTATTGACTGCATAATGACCTTTATCTTATTGGCTGATGTTAACGAAAGACAGGCAGATATGGAAAAACATTTTAAACTTGAAGACTTCCTACCCATTCAATGGGATTTTAGTGAGTGGTTTTTCTCTGTTTTCAGCCGGTAGGTAATGCAAAAAATGCAAAGGTTTCAGATGTATGTAGAAAAAAATCAGGGAAGAATGGGCAAAAGCTCAGGCATCATGTATCAGTTCTACAACACCTGACTGTAATACATATTCTTTTCTTATAAATGAAATCCAAACCATGAATGTTCATTGTGGATTCAAAGTAAAATTAGTTTTAGGTGAGATAGTCAAATGCCAGTACAACATTTGTTAACAGCATGCTAACATTTGATATTCCTTTTTTATGTTTTTCCACTTTATTTGCATATTCCATTTATGTGTATTGCTCTGTTCTGTAACTGCGCCCCAACTGCGCCCTTTCTACGCCCCAACTGCGCCTTATCTGCGCCCTAAGACCTCGCCATTTGGGCGCATGTAAAAGGCAATTTAAATAATTGGAACGCTCACTATTTTGCGCCCTAGCCGTATTGAGTCTAATGGCAAAATGGACTCTATGTGGCTATATTTGATGAGCCCTATTTGCGCCTTAATTGTTCCCTATTTCTGTGAGGGTATCAAAGAAAATATGGGGCTATTCCAGCAGTAAACCTTGTCTTTGTTTCATCCATAGTGTGGACAGCTGCTTCTACAGCCGTACTTAATGACTCAGGTCCTACTGTATTTTGATACCAATCCAACCGTTCCCAGAAGCCATGCCATCAAATATGCTGTGTTTCTGGCTTGCTCCGTTGTCATTTTTGTGCTGACCGAGCCGCACTGCTATTTCCAGGCAAATCGTATTTCCCTGAAATTAAAAACAGCTGTCACGTGTGCCATATATAGAAAGGTAAGACAATATGTATATTTAACACGTTTATACTGAGAACCTGTTAATATATCAATTTCTGACAAAACAATCATGGGTCAGATACGGCAGTAACCAGCCCTTGTCCATAAAGAATTTCGTGCACGAGACACCATTAGCAACAAACAAGTATCCGATAAAAACATATATTAACACAATCCAATTACTTCCAAGAGAAAAGCGATCAACAGTTTTCAATGATGCTGAAAAGATATCATTAAACGCAACATTAAACGATTAGTGGAAAACGATGCCGACGTACTGACAACAAGTCATATGACCCTAAAGACAAATATACTGACTGCATATTTCTAAAACTTCACAGGAGCCAAAAGTGACCCTGTGAAGATTTGTATCCCAGGCACGCTTTTATTGTGGACATATTGAATCTACATGACCACGCGGCCCCTCAACACAGGCTTGAGAGGTATTAGATACAAATATTTCAGAGCGATGATGTAATAGCCCTTTCAAAATATCTGTTGGAAAATGATGAACTATATGACGGCCAGATAATAAAAAGACGGCCCAAGCTAGGGAGTATTTATTGATTGCAAGTTCTATCCTATCCCCAAATCCGTTGTACTGACCAATATTCCTCAACCCAATGATCGACACAATTTACGAGATCTTGTGCCAAAGATCTTGCACACTTTGGCCTAATTTTGGTATCAGTGTGCTATATCCATCACCAAATTTGAGAAACCCTTTAGGCCATTATCTTTGTGAACATGTATGTGTTCAATCAGCTGTTCACTTGAGCATACACATGGTTGTGAATGTTAATGCCAGGAAACTAGCATTCCCGACGAATAATCGTTTCCAAACTTCATAAGATTAATATTAAACGATTGTTGAAAGACCATGACCTAATGCATCAGAGTAGTTGATTCCATATGCCATAGAGATGTTCCATGCTTGGCGTTTAATGATTTTGGACACCTGAATGTCGACAGCTGACAACATTTTCACCGTGAACAAGAGCAACATTGAACTTTGTGTTGACCGTCTGCCCATACCCTTCCCCCATCTCTGGATGTATGAGATATCCCAGGGCAATGTACCCATCTCCGTGTTCGAGTTGAATATGGCGATATAAGGTTAAAGGTTAGGGTGAATGGATTGAAGCACACATGGGGGAGGATCTGACCAGGGGGACATCTGAATCTTTTACATCATCTTTGATCCATATGTTATATACGACATAAATATATACTCCAAAGAATGTGTGATGGTTACCCGAGAATAACTCCCTCGGACACTGGCGTGTGTATATCTATTGTCCAGGCCGGGTCAGCTGCCCTTTATGACGTCAAATGCACAGTCGACTCTGTGCTATTTTGGTACGTTCTATTTTTAAATGAACAGGTTTCCTCGACAGCAACGTTTTTGTAGGCCAGTCGTACAGAATTATTCGTTTCGGTCGAAATTCCATTTTTACCCCATTTTCAAACAATACAAAAGGATTAGTTATTACTCAATGTATCATATATTAACTCGCAACCGTCTTTTAGTTAGATAGTTTGCGATTATGTGAATTATTGCTGTTTCAAAAGTAACTTCTTTTAACGAGCTACGTCATTGTAATGTTGCAAATCGAACTTGCCGTAGAATATCTGGTAGTATGACACAACGGGAACTTGACCCTCGGGCTGGTCATCATCGGCGACGGATGTAGGCGCTTCGATGGTCACATCATTTCGCAGATTTCAAATCTACATAGTATATAGCCCTACATTGAGGGCATAATACTTCCTCAGTGTTGACTTCAAAGTCACTCCTGCGTTTTACCCACTCTAACTGTGAACCAGATATTTTTCTGGTCTGGCCTGAACGCGTATTCTTGTGACAACATTCACACTTCGACTTGTTGAATGGTACATTACTGTTCATAGTGAAAACTATAATGATTCTTAAATATAACGAGAACAGTTCAGGGAAATACACATGACGATTCCCTCGTTGTTTATACATGGGAAGTATTGCTGACCCATGAAAATAAACCCATTCAGTCAAGGTGACTTGGACATGTTATCAGTGTGCTGCAATAAGGGTCGAGTTGTAGCAGTGAATGCAGAAATATGTATACTCAGTTATATCTATATTTTATTAACTGAATATCACTGAAGATTGTTTCACATAACATAAATAAATCCAAATGTTAAATATTAGAAAGAAAGAATAAGAAAATAGGAAGAAAATTTTTCTGATCCAAATGTGAATCGAACTCATAGCTCAACAAACTGGTCACCACACTGTTTTTGAAAGTGAGCAGCCTAACAACTGGACTACGACGACGTCTACTTGAAAAGCATTTTTTATTTGCTCACATAACGTTTCTGGTAGAATACAAGCGAAGCATTTGCACAATTTTTAATTTGATGAAATATGACACCTCAAACCAGAATGATATTTCAACCGATTGTACCACTAACCATTGTGATAATAAATACACACAAATTGTTTTGGTTTGAGGTGTCATATTTTATATATGAAGGGAAATCCCTTCAGAAAATGTCCCTAAAATGTCAAAAGAGCACATTCGACCGTTTTCAAAGTTGAATAAATCCAGTTTAGAGCAATTGACAATCACCATTTCGCATGATATGAAACTTCAGCATTTTTACAGCACATACCAATAACTTTCACCCGTTTCACTTTCAAACGAAAATCATGTTCACTACCGTCACGTCCGAGGGAGTTATTCTCGGGTAACCATCACACATTCTTTTACCAAATACTTTTGGTTGTAAAATTTAAGATCGATTCACGCAGTAGCTGATTAATAACCTAATTCCGAATAGACAGCTATTATCATATCTGGATTTATACCCTTACAACAATGATAATGGCTTTCTCTAACGTCGACTCCACGACAAGAGAGACGATGTCAATTTTGGCATAGTTAACTACCCATTTCTGGGCAGCAATATTCCAGAAGGACATGCATACAGCATATAAATATCTTGCCTGGTAGCATTTGTTAGATCATGTTCAGATTGTGTAGATCTCAATCAACGCCACATAATACTATTACAGAAACTTGTCAAATAGGGCTATACCACAAAACGCCTCCATTCTAAGTTTCTCAGATTATGTGATAAATATTGTACACTGACGGATAATACGACCGTCTCGTGACTGTCTAATTTCGCTTAACCCGGGGTTAGTGACTGTTTGAATATCATTTGTGTTACGTTTCCATTGTGTTCAAATGAACAGCCACAGTCAAAATGTGTCTGAGGTACATACTCTGGAAAACAACTTGAAAATTCATTTGGATGAAGAATAATGGTCAATGATTATCATTTTATTGAAAATAACATCGTGTGTTGCTGACATCATTGAAAACTGTTGAACGCTTCTCTCTTGTAGGACACAATCTTTGTGTTTTTATTATATTTATTCCATTCACATTTGGAATTGGTGCTAACTGTCCTACGAAATAGGTCTGTATGTTATTGACGCGGAAAATCTGTTATGGGTGACGGCTGAATATGAATGTCGGATCTGATCTTTCGTTTGAAAGAAAAACGCGCAGTGTGACTGTTTTTGCTGTGCGAAAATGAAGATGACAGTAGCCTCCATTTGATTAATCTTAGCAACTGAGCGTCATTTACTGCTTAAACATTAATACGCCATTTATCCACGCTAATCTAAGTTAAATATTCCAGAACGTTCAATTCTGAATAGAAGATTAAACTGAAACCAACGAATACAAATAGGAGTGAGAACCCAACCTGCTTTACAGTTGCTACCTGGATATTAAAATTATTCAATTGACATGCCCGCTGTTTCAAGGGCTATTTGATACAATAAAAATTGAATTGAAATTTTGTTTTAATCATACAGCCTGGGTGAGGATCTGGGTAATTTGTGGGGAGTTTGTTCGTGGGATGACGAGGATAATTCTGATTAATTATTTGATCCTTAGAGGCTGAAACCTTTGCTCAAATATGTGGAAGACGAAAGCTCCTAATAGTATTTTATTCTGAGCATATTGATTGTGATGGGTTTTAATATCTGATAATATAAGTTTCATTATAGGGGTCTGTTTTCATTCACCACCGTTGTCCATTGCAGGTGGTTCGTTTAAACAGTAAGGCGTTTCAGCGGACAAATTCGGGGTTCATTATCAACTTAATCTCCACAGACGTTGAGAAATTGGAAGACGTGAGTTCACAGTACAAAGCAAAAGGAAGTCAGGCTAGAGCCACACACGGCTGTTTTCTGAAATGAATTGAATTGAATTTATTCTCTTAATCTTGTACAAGACATAGAGATACTACATATAACACATCACATCAGGCAGCGATGCAGTATTGCGCTTCAATCAGAACATTAAAAGGGAGATAACCCCCAACAATCAAACAGAGGGGAGATGAAACATGATCAACCCCTAAAATATATATAGCTTATACATGTGTAATTCAAACTATATTCTGGCATCAGGCCACTAAGAAAGTAGTCCCGATCCGTTGATCCCTTCAGACCCCTTTTAGCAACCACTGCCAGAGAAGTGAAATTTGCTTCTGTTGCGACGAATAATTGAACGCCAGTGGCAATTGTTTGGTGTATGATATGTGTCCGGTTTAGCTGTGAGTTTGATTTTAACTCAAGGGTTTAGAAGATGTTGCTCACAAGTACTATTTCAGTGTCTGTGCACCGCATTCTGAAAGCAGAGAAAAAGCCAAAAGTATGGCGTCATTTGTACGAAAGGGCATATAGTATCCAGACACCTCACATTAGGAAGTAAACAGAATATTGCTATGTGCCGCAACCGAACCATTTATACCTATTCATAGCCGCTTCAAATTGAAATATGACCGACGAAAAATTATGTGGGCCTGCCCCCAAAAATTGATAACAATTCAATTCCAGCAAACGTTCAATCTTACGAATGCCTAGGAGATGATCCCCAATAATATATCCCAACTTTTACCCCAATTCCCACCCGCGCCCCATCCTGTATAGGTCATAAAACGCTCCATTTATCTGCTAAACTGCTGTCATTTAAAAACGGTGATCCGCCATTTTTATACGCCCGCCGAAAGGCGGACGTATTATGTGATGGCGGTTTCCGTCCGTCGGTCCGGTTCTCGTGTCCGGTCTATATCTGGGACAGTTTCCTATCCACAGTTCCAAGTGGATACCCTACGGGGAGACGATATGTCGCATACCAAAATGAAGGTCGAGGCCAGAGGTCAACGGTCACTGGCCTAAAAAACAGGAAATCACTGAAGTGTTCGTGTCCGGTCTATATCTGTGAACGTTTTCTATCCACAGTTGCAATTTTTTGTGAGTGGATACGCTAGGTGAAGACGATGTGTCGCGTACCAACATTGTGGTCGAGGTCAAAGGTCACTGTTGCCTAAAATCAGGAAATCATTGATCGTTGACAGTTTTCTATCTACAGTTCTAATTTATGGTGGTGTGGATGCCCTAGGGGGGAACGATGTGTTGCATACTAAATGTAGGTCAAGGTCAGAGGGCAAAGGTTATAGTGACCGAAAAATCAGGAAATCATTGAAAATTTCTATTTTTTGTGAGTGGATTCAGTAGGTAGAAATGAAGTGTCGCATACAAAAAAATTAGGTCGAAGGTCAAAGGTCACTGTGACCCCAAAATCAGGAAATTATTAAAAATAACATTTTTTGTGTCAGTAGGTACATTAGGGGAACATGATGTGTCACCTACCAAAATGTAGGTCAAGGTCAAAGAATCAAGGTCACTGTGATCCCAAAATTGTGAAATTATTAAGAAAATCATGATTTTTTGAGTCCATTGAGAAATTACGGGGAGCGGTTTTGTCATGTACCAAGATTTAGATCCAGGTCAATAGTGAAGGTCACTGTGACCCCAGAATCAAGGTCAAAGGTCTGAAATCAGAAAATCATTAAAAATTACAAAAAAATTTGACAGGATTTAATGGGGGAATGAAGTGTCGCATACCAAAAATTAGGTCAAGGTCAAAGGTCAGTGACCCCCAAATCAGGACATTATTAAAAATATTTTTGTTTTGTTTCAGTAGATACATTAGGGAGACACGACGTATCACATACCAAAATGTAGGTCAAGGTCAAAGGTCAAGGTCACTGTGACCCCAAAATTGTGAAATTGTTAAAAATCATCATTTTTTTGTGTCCGTTGAGAAATTACGGGGAGACAGTTTGTCATAGGAGGACCTGAAATTCACAGAAATCACGATTTGTTTGTGTCCATTGATACATTGAGGGAAGACGTATGTGTCGTGTACCAAAATTTTGATCAAGGTCAACGGTCGAGGTCACTGATCCCAAAATCAGGAAATCATTAAAAATATTTTTTTTTCTGCCTGTAGATACATTAGAGGGACATGTGTTACATACCAAAATGTGGGTCAAAGGTCAAGGTCACTGTGACCCCAAAATCAAGAAATCAGTAAAAGTCACATTTTCATATGCCTGTTGAAGACGAGGTCGTGTTATGCAATGTTCTGTCTATTCATCCATTAACATTTGTTTTCCATGCAATATCTCTAGGTTCAAGGTATGGATTGGTACCAAACTTTGAGTATACTGTACTCGTATGGCAATGAGGAGCCATACATTTTGAGATCAACTTGTCAAAGGTCAAGATCACAGTTCCCCAAAACTGAATCAAGTTTAGCTGAGGATAGGTTGGGATATTCAGAGTTCTCTCTCCTACATGTATATGGCATTTGTCTTGTGGAGTTGTCTCCCATGTTTGAAACCGCTACATTTAGTTAAACTGTTGTGAAATAATAACCATACATTTACTAATTTAACGGGGAGAGGGTTCCTTTATGAACTTCATACCTGTTCAAAGAACAAAGATTGACTTCATCTCTTTCTTCTTCCTTCATGAAAAATTCTTTCGCCTGAAAGGAATCTATTTGCAGGAAAACTACTATTTTCTTGTTTTTGACTATTGTCGATTTCAGTGTGGGATATGTGAGCTCTCAGCTCAAGCTTCAAGGTCAACTAGTTACCAAGAGTTAAGCTCATTTTAGTTTGTCATTCAATATAAGATGTGATATATGTTACATTCTCAGAAGCACAAAATTGTAGACCTTTATCCGCATTGCTAGCTACCAATTGGAATCAAGGCTATTAAACAACCTTGAAATTTGGACCAATGTAATTCCAGATATACGGGCGTATATTGAAGCCCCTTGGGCTCTTGTTATTTCATATTTCGCAAGAATTATATAAATTCTGTTTCATATTGTAATTTAAAGAACATTTAACACTTTGGGAAATCAGTCCAATGAGATTTAAACATGAAAACGGGGACTTTCTCCTATTAATCCAATAACACAAGACGCACACACAAATTACGATATTTGACCACCCTCTTTTTATTTCACTATTAATCTTATCGTAGACTAACAAGTTATTACTTAAGAAATAACCTTTTCATATGCGTGCTCAATCGTTATTTTACGCGCAGTTAGTTTGGGAAAGTTTATATTTTTTATTTTCATAGTTCAAAATTTATAAACTTTCCCAAACTAACCGTGCATAAAATAACCTTTGAACACGCCTATGAAAACATTATTTCTATTCTATTGCACTATTCAAATTGATTATCATCAAAGATTGTAATGGAAGGTTGAAAAAGATATGGTAAACTTTTACAACCTTTCTCCCCTTTGTTAAACAAACTCGTTCACTGATATTGGCAGGATGCTCCCATTACTGTTGGCACCGTGCCAATATCAGTGGAGCAGTTTATGTGGTCTCTCAAATGGGAAGTGATTCTGTCAGACGAATCAGATTGTGTTGAACATACGTGGATATTATGTCTATTTGTGTCGCTTTGTTGATCAATTTCACGATGGAAACAACAGTTAAACTTGAGAAAGAAATTCCTTCTTGTAATTTATTTGTTTGTCTTATTCGATTGTGACTTGTATGAAGGCAGACGTCCCTTTGGTAACTCGATCACTGCATCGTGTTTTGCCATACGGAACAATGCAGTAGGCTCAAATCGTGCCGTAGTGATATTAGTAACTCTCTCTAACCATGGAAACGATAATGAAATAACACTATTTCCTATTGTAAGTATCACATTAATTGGCTGCTCCCCAAAACATATAGCATCCAATCCCTTCTTGTAGATTGGTTACCGATGAGCATAGATTGTAAACAGGCAAGCAATTATAAAGATTGCATTAACGGTTACCATTCAATGTATTAGTTAATTACAGAGGAAAACAGGCCTTAGGACATCCAACGAACATTCTATTCCATATTTCCTTCTGTTTAAGATATGGAAGTTCTATGCACTGTGGATGTTTCCTCTACAAACGGCGGTGGTATTTTACCTGGTACTTGGTGCATTTGGCCCCTTGTTTCTCTTGGGAGTAGCCGCCATGTCAATTTGTATTGGGATCAACGTTTTAATTGCCCGAGTATACGGTAAATTGAGGTCAGTATGTCATGAATTCTACTGTCACGGATCGCGGTTTGCCAGCTTTTTTTTAATTTAAAGCGTCTGTTATACTGTTTCTAATTAGGTTATATCCTAATTAGGTCAAATTTTAAATAATTTTCAAATCTCTCTGAAATATTGCTGATTTATTGTTATATACTCAGTCACGGGAAAAATGGATATGATATTGACTAGAGTTGCTTGTCAATTTTTTTCGGCTCTGCTTCGGTCTGATTATTCTAATTTGTTATAGCATACTAACAAACAGTCAGTTTATCCTCCATGGATAATAAATTTTTTCTTTTTTATAATAAATTAGTTGATTGGGAGTAGTATAGAAAAGACCGATTGGACCGGATTGACCTACTTATTTGTTTCCCCGGGTAAAATTTAAGGGGTCTCAAGGTCATCTGGCGATCACGTGATCAAAGCATGTACTGACCTGTCTAGGCTATAGTTCCGGGACAATAGATAGCCTTTGCAGGTCAAAAATAGTTCCATGTATTCCTCCGCGGTGATGCGGTCTGGTGATGATGTGGTCTGCCTCCGCGGGCAGAAAAGTAGTCCCACGGAATGTACACCCTTGTACTTGGTCTGTGGGCTGATTTCATTGGCTCTATATAAAGTTGGAATTCCCTCTTTTTTATGCAAATGAGATGACGTCACGTGACTGCTCCCGTCCAATCAGAAGCGAGTATTTCAAATCATCGATGACCTTTCTCACCTCCATCACAGAAGAGTTCCAATCTAGGGGGAGGTAACTCTGGGTCACTATAGTTCCGGCAAAGGGCCCCTGGGCTTGTATTCATCCGCGGTGATGCGGTTTTGGCGGTGATGCGGTCGCGGAGAAAAAGTAGTCCCTAGATAAAATGGTTCGATTGGGTCGAGTGAGGTATCAAAGTGAAGCTTAGGTGAGGGGGCATCTAATGGGCTGGGTGTGGGATTGAAATATCGGCATTGTGCGCATGCGCGGTGGCCCAAGGGTATGGAAATATCCGTTTTGGAGCTAGGGGATCCCCTAATGGTCGAATGGGGTCGAGTGAGGTATCAACGTGAAGCCTAGGTGAAGGGGTATTTGATGGCTGGGTGGGTGCATGTAAAATTTTTCCTGAAAAAAAACGGAACACGGACTTTATCGAAAAACCTGGGAAAATGCCTATATGGGGTATGAGGGTATATAGGTCGCCGGGCTTAACGGGGCTTGTCTATCAATAGAGTTATCTCCCCCTAGTTCCAGGGTGGGTGTATGTAAAAATTTTCCTGAAAAAATACGGAATACGGACTTTATCCTAAATTACGAGAAAATGCCTATATGGGGTATGGGAGGTATAGGACCATCCTGGGAAACGTACTTCTATACATTTGCGGTAGGGTTGTGGGGTCTCGTTTTACTCGTCTCGTCATTTAGAACATGATAGGAAGTGTCCCCGTGCGAATCGGTGAAATTTTTGAAAAAAGTCACCGAACCCCATATAGTCCCATACTGAGGGTATAGGATCAATGTTTGTCCCCCTGGGAAACGTACTTCTATACATTTGCGGTAGGGTTGTGGGGTCTCGTTTTACTCGTCTCGTCATTTAGAACATGATAGGAAGTGTCCCGTGCGAATCGGTGAAATTTTTGAAAAAAGTCACCGAGCCCCATATAGTCCCATACTGGGGTATAGGTTCAATGTTTATCCCCCTGGGAAACGTACTTCTATACATTTGCGGTAGGGTTGTGGAGTCTCGTTTTACTCGTCTCGTCATTTAGAACACGATAGGAAGTGTTGCGGAGCGAATCAGTGAAATTTTTGAAAAAAGTCACCGAGGCCTGGGTAGGCCCATAGGCCTATACTGCATGGCTATGGGTGTATAGGGCCATACGGGGTGGACATGTTGGAGTCTAGGTGAGTTCCTAATGGTCCAATGGGGTCGAGTGAGGTCTTATTTTGAAGCTCTCGTGGAGGAGCACTTGACTACACTAATGGTTCGTCCGTGTTCAATAGTCTGCGCATGCGCAGTCTGGCCGTAGTATAGAAAACAGGCATTTTGGGTGCTATGTAGGGGTGTGTTTGGGTTAGAGATGAGCTAATCACGGTTCGAATGGGTCGTGTGAGGTGTCAAAGTGAAGCTTGTGTGGCGTAGAGTCAGAATGGTGTGTTTTTGAATGCATGTCGCGTTAATCTGCGCATGCGCAGTTGATTGTAGTAAGTAAAGTGGCCATTTTGGGGCAGTGAAGGAAGGTATTTGGGGTCGAGATGGGCTATTCACGGTTCGAATGCGTCCTGGAAGGTGTCATCTTGTAGTTCTCGGGGTGTACATTCCGATTTGAGGGATGTTCGCGTCATCTGTGACGTCATCGGTGACGTCATCGGTACGAGTAGTAGCGAAAGTGGCCATTTTCGGGCAGTACATGAAGGTATTTGGGGTCGAGATGGTGCGGTAGGAATATCATTCTGCGCATGCGCAGACGCAATGCGGAGCTCTCGTCCAATCAGAAGCGAGTATTTCAAATCCGTCACAGAGATCTCAGCCAATCAGAAGCGAGTATTTTGACCCGGTGCATTATGGGCCATATCCAAGATGGCGGCACGTATGTTCAAGATGGCGGCACATCCGGTGTCGAAAACTGGCCATTCCGTCGGGATGTGGTCACCTAGTGTCGAAAACTGGTCCTTGTATGGGTCCTGCTAGACGTTTTGACGCCATGATATAGACCGGAGAGAGAGAGAAAACAACAACAACAAGGATGACACATGAGGGAACAACAACAACAACAAGTTTTTTTTTCATATAGTTTATTTTCCCCTCCATCATAACATACCCACGCTGGGGGAGCCGCGTTGGGTATGTTTACAATTCAAGAAAGACTCTTGTCCAATCAGAGACCGCCATTTGCATCTGTCCTATTCGTTCCTGTCCGTTAGATGTATTCTTGTCCAATCAGAAGTCGCCATTTCAGAGAGTTCCTTCTTCGGTCATGTTCATTTTGAACCGTTTATTCTAATCATCGTCGGCCAGGCCTGGATATTCTTCGGGCAGCATGTCCTGAAACAGTTGTTTGCGCATTCTGATCGCATTTTCCAGGGCCTCGGTGGGCGGTAAACCCATATCCTCTTCCAAGTGACGCTTGGTCTTCATGATGGACCTGTGCGTGGGGTCCCCTTTCATTTCAAGCGGTAGTAAGGTATACTGTTCATAGATCGCCATGGCTGTTTTCCTGATGCGGGGGCGCATTTGGGTGTACGTCTGTTGTAAATTATCCTCTCCGGCGTCCTCGATCGCTTCAGCGTGAGTATTGATAGCTGCTGTCACAATACGATCCCAGAAGTTAGGTTCTGCCTCACTTTCCTGGGATGAAGGCTGATTCTCTGAGGTCAAGCTCTCCATATCAGTAGATAGACTGTCAACCATCTTGGATTCGGTATCAGTCGATGCACTCTCATCAATCTCTGTATCAGTATCTGCCTCAACGGGCTCCTCGGCGTCTTCAGTCCCATGTATATTTTTCTGGTGTCGCATCATATCGTAATATCTGGTGAACGTGCGTTCACACTCAGAACAAGTATAAGCCATGTTGACGGTTGAACGTCGACTGTGCGTGTTTTGGGAATAGGCTCGCTTTTATAGACAGTAACGCCCATCAACGCTTAGCTCAACGCTTCAACGCCCTGGTGAATTAGCTCAGAAGCTCTGATTTCATGGAATTGACACCAATTCATCGAAATGCAGTGACGCCCGTCAACGCCCGTCGTTACGCCTTAACGCTCGTCTCAACGCTTTAACACACTTTCTTAATGCTTTAACGTTGTTTAATGATGCGTTCGAACAAATGTTTCTTTTGTGCTATTGCTCTGACATACGCCGCTTTCCAGTTCATGCCCGAGGTTTTCAACATCGACGCTGTTCTTTCAATTTCCATATGGACTGGGTCCTTATCCAACAATTTCATATGGGTCAGTAAGTCGACATACTGCTGACGTAAAGCCCGTCGTAGTCTGGGTGCCAATCTGTTATGGGCTAAAATTGCAGCTTCCTCTTTCGAATACCCTTTGCGTTGAAACTTGTTTCCTGTGGCCTCCAACATCCCGCCCATCTCGGCGTCCATACTTTCTTTGAACAAATCCTTCCATAGCCTCGAGTTCACATTATGTTCTTCAACCTCGGGTTGGGCCTTCACGGTTGGGTGATATTCCAGGACTGATGGTATGAAGCGGGCCCGCTGTATGGGGTGGGCTTCTGCTGCTGCTCTGCCAGGAGTGCACTCGGCGGATGGTGTAGGGGTATAGGCCGTTGTGGTGATTCCTCGCCGGGTAACAGGTGGGTCGTCAGCCGACGATCTTCGGGGGTATGGGCTTTTAAATCTACGAACAGGTAGCCGTACGGACGAATTGTCGCTTCTTGAAACGCCCACATAAAATGGTCAATGTTCTGAGGATAAATTCGACTACCAAACACACGGATTTGTGCTCTATCAATGGGATTGGAGAACAACACAAAGTATTGGCAGTTCAAGGCAATATCTCTGGACGCCTTCCCTTGAGTAAAGAGATTCTGAGTCAAATAGATGACGGACAGATTTCGATGATGGGACCCTTTGGTGAATAGGTCGGCGATTACCATCGAGCACTACCACGTTGGTCTGCTCGGAATCGAAGTAATAGGGTTCGTCTATGTCGTGAGGAATTCCTGGAACAAAGCTCACATTCTGTAGTCGTGCAGTTTCGTAGGCGGGCTGCCATTGGCTATAACACCAAACAACACGTGTCGGAGCTGGGGTTGCCACACCTTCCTCTAAGAACTTCATCACCCAGGACGTCTTTCCACACCCCGTAGGGCCGCTCACCGTCATCGTATAAGGGTGCTCTAATACTGTCGTGTGTGACGTAGGTGTTGATCGTTCCTCGCGCGTACTTTGAATTTGCACGTTATCGGGACTCCGTTCCTTGAGCTGGCTTCGCTGTATATGTCTACGTAGATTAAATGGCGTGGAAAATGACTTCGAACACAAGTGACATGCGTAAACCATGGCTCTCATCTCCACGGACACCAGGCGTATAATGAAGCTTTCACAGATGCATGTGTGTGTTTATATGCAAGAGCTTCGAGCTCGCGGAGCTCTTGGAGCTCCGGAGCTCATGGAACTCGGAGCTCCGGAGCTCCGACGCCACCACCGGGCGTTGACGGGCGTTGCTACAAGAGAACTCGAAGCTCCGGAGCTCCGGAGCTCCGGAGGTCACTTCCGCTTCCGTTCACGTGACCGGAACTGACCTTTGACCCCGGCG
>JAVTVY010053514.1:0-27648 GCA_036873755.1 Hanleya hanleyi
TCCAACGGTTTATGGCGCACAGATATTGGAAAATGACTGAAGTCAGCGAAAATGCAAGAGACAGATCCAGTATTCAGGCCAATCAAGTATGAAATTGAAATATATGGAGACCAGCCACTGTATTTTTCAAATAAAAGAAAGTGCAGACTAATCATGTCCTTCACTGCGTCACCTATATAAGAATTGTCAGAAATAGGTGGATCGTGTATAAAGTGTTTGTTGAATGCATGGGAATATCCTTCAAAATGACAATTCTTTAAAAAAATATCTGCATATACTACTATTCGTATTAATAAAAGAATATATATATATGTCCGCCAATAGGGCATGACTGATTCGCCCTTGCAAATACCTAGCTTGTGTTTATCTGTGTATATTTATTGTTTACCTGGGAGTTTGTTACTGATATTGTCTGATGAATTAGATCCATCGATTATTGCTGACTACAAAATGTTGGCTATGACGCTTGTATCACAGTAGATCCTTATAGAAACTTTATGATTGGCTGGAATTTCTTCCAGTTATCATCACAGACCAATCAAAATACCGGATTTATTTCTCAAAATTTGAATTGACCAATCAAGAGGTGTAAAAGTGGAAGAACAAGCGACTAGTCGTCATTCAATATTCAACCGTCGTCTATATTGAAGAATTTCCGCGTCCATAATCTACATACCTATTCCATACAACAGTACTAGCAGCAAATAAACAAAAAACAAACACAGCATACATAAATGTAGGCTAGTTTCCTGTAAGAGACAAACGGTCAACAGTTTTCAATGGTTCCGGCAAGACACCATGATGTTTAAAAAAAATATCAAATCCGTACAGCTGATTAATATTCTTAATCCATATGATTTTCGTTGTGAACTCGTTATCTAGAGATTGATGTACATGTATCTTTGTCACGCTTTGATTGTGACTGTTCATATGAACACCATAAGGATATAGCAGTACATGGGTTCATACGGCCCCTGAATTAGACATAAGTTACGAAACGTAACGCCATAGATCTTGCAAGCTACGCTTGCATTTTTTTTATCAGCATGCGACATATATCGCCAAATTTGAGAAACTTTGAATGGTGGCGCTTGGTCGTATATCTCTGTTTTATTAGTTTCTGCAATACTGTTATTTTGACGGTGATTAAAATCGTCACATTTGATACAGTATCTAACAAATGCTATTAGGCGTGATATGAAAACGCCATATGCAGGTGCCTCTGGTATATCAATGTAATGAATTCCATTAGTACCCAATACATCCATATTTGCTGTCGGTACATGATGTTGCAAACATCAACGAAAAATTCAAACAACTACTAGTATATAAACAAGCAAACTTCCCATGAATGATTTCTCTGATAACTACGAGAACTTAAGAAAGCTTCATGTATTCTGACATTACATATCTTTGGTTAGTTTTCTTCAACACTTGAGATTATTCATGAGCTAAGGCGGCCAACCATTCTAGGCGCATATCACAATAATTTACGAAACTTTTTCTGTCTGTCTGTTTGTTTCTTTGTTGGTGAGATATGTAAGAAATAGATGGGCAAACTTTAGGACGTCTGGCGACTAAAATGCAACCATATTACATAAGCCTTGCAGAGAACCTCACACTCAGACGAGAATATGTTTTTGTGTCCAATGTTCATCCATAATTTTGGCCAAAAGATCATTGAACTTCTTCCTGGCATTATTGGGGGTCACTGAGGGTAACCTAAAAGAAAATTAAAATCCAAAAAGGCTTCTTATGCCCACTTGGGACGGGATTTTGGGGTGGAGGGCCCTGAAAATTATTTCATCAAGATAGCTACGAGGTCCAGGAAAATGACACAAAGCAAAACAAATTAAAAAGAGCAAATGTGATCGGGAACACGAACATAGAATTCACATGTTATAACCTGTGTAGCTGTATATGTCGTTCTTCAACAGACACGGTTTTGTCTGAAAGACTATGGAACATTGCCAAGATATCCGCGTAGCTAATGGTGGTAACGAATAAGGGCACAAAACGGTCAATGGGAACCGGGGGCGTTTTGTTCCGATGGCCGTCATGGTGAAACTTAAGTCAGGGTACACGATACGCTGAGACAGGAACAATGTCACAATGGGCCTTTCACCTAACATCGTTGTTTAGGAGCATGATATGAAAATAACATGTGAACGTATACCTGTAACCGTTGAAAAGTGCTTAGGATTGTTTAAGAGAAGAATTCTAGACGGAAGTGGACAGAGGGTCTAAATGTCATTTAACGCCGACTGGGCGCCCAGAATAGTACATATCCATAAACTCACAAAACATGTACATACATATATGAATTCCACGGGTACGGAACAGTTTGAAATGTATTGGGATGATGAGAGCAAGACGTACTTTAAAATGAAATTGGAGCGATGTGCAAGAAGTGGGAAACATTGCAACGTCTGGCGACTATAAAGCAACAATATGACTCCACAGGAAAGCTTCCCTTCGGCACCTCATATTCAGACACGTAGCTTTAGTAACTCAGTCGCGCTTTTATTGCAGGTGTTCGTGTATTTACACGGCACCTAGCACCGGTTTAAGCGGAATTAGATACGCTAGCTCAGGAGCTGTGATGATAGATCAGCTCAACAAATAACTCATCTGATGGAGTCTGATGGAAAAAAACGCTTCAACATGGAGTAAACCTGGCAAATGCAAGAATATCGAGAAAGACTAACCTGTAATGCCCAACTGACCAGTATTCTTTATCCAAATGAATTTCCAAGTCGTTTTCTAGAGAATGGTGTATCTCAGTCACGCTTTGTCGAAACATCCTATGTGAATTTGTGTCTGTACGGTATGAGCCTTCTCGCCTCAGTTTCTTCCAATTTGAATTGTCTCGTTCTGGTCATTTCCACAAGTCAAATGTCTAATATACCATACGGACTGGCTTCAGGGGATGATTCTGGATAGCAATATGCCAGAAGGGCCTGTATATGGTACACAAATTCCCTGACCAAAAGTGTTTGCTAGACCTTTCCAGCAGCATCACTAGAAAACCCTACATAGAAAGATCTTTCTTGTGTTTTTATTATTTTTATTTCATACACACTGCAAAGTTGTGCTATCTGTCATAATTCTGCTAAATTCGTCACAGTCTTAGCAGACAAAGGAATAATATAATATCCATATGTAAATATTACTATTACCAGGTGCTGGTTGAAGAATTGAGTGTAAACATATCGTCATCAAATACGTCTACTTACTCTCAAACTACATTTACTCTGGAAGATTTATTTAACAATCACAAAACGTTTCTCAAGGAAAGAGGTATTTGCCCTTCCAACCAAACATAACGATATACCAAAAGTATACTGGACTCCCAAAATGCATAAATCACCATACAAAGCTAGATTCCTAGCTGGTTCTAGAAGCTGCATCACCAAGCTCCTGACGAGGGCCCTGCATGAGGTAAAGGCATTTTGGGAAAGGTATTGCGCCACTATTTCTAAAAACTTTGGCGTTGAATGTTTGTGGATATTGAAAAACTCAAAATGTCTTACGGAAGAACTTGATGCTAAAGGTCACAAACCGTATAGACATGTATCCACATGGGATTTCTCGACTCTCTATACCACAATCCCTCATCAGGACCTT
This sequence comes from Hanleya hanleyi, assembly GCA_036873755.1. NCBI lineage: Eukaryota > Metazoa > Mollusca > Polyplacophora > Lepidopleurida > Hanleyidae > Hanleya > Hanleya hanleyi. Next base: position 3,628 of record JAVTVY010053514.1, read on the forward strand.
ATTGACCGTCTAAGTTCAGTAATAATATCTGTGCTCAAGAAAACTGATCGTAGATATATTAATGTCGGAAGCCATAAAGCATTCTTTAGCTCTAATACATACAAGAGATATCATTCATGGGATGTTTCTTTGTTTATAGAGTTGCTTAAATTTCTCATTAAAAATATCTATGTGAAATTCGGCAACTCAATATATCAGCAGCATATAGGTATTCCAATGGGTACTAATTGTGCACCCCTATTGGCTGACTTATATCTGTTCTCTTGTGAATATGACTATATGCAGGCGCTTTCAAAAACCGATCCATTCAAAGCCCGTTCCTTCTCATTCACCAAACGCTATATAGACGATCTTCTCGCTGTGAATGATCGCTATATAAATGACGCAGTGAAGGATATATATCCACCTTCACTGGATTTGAAGGAAACTACAGATAACCCTACAGGCACATCGTATTTAAACCTATATCTCTATAAAAATGAAGCGGACTCTCTCGTCGACTTTATGACAAAAGAGATGATTACAATTTCGACATCGTAAATTACCCCTTTCTGGACAGTAATATTCCAGTGGGACCTGCATATGGCGTATACATATCTCGCCTTGTAGCATTTGCTAGATCCTGTGTTAATTGTGACGATTTCAATCAACGTCACAAAACATTGTTGCAGAAACTTATAAAACAGGGCTATTCCTCCAAGCGCCTCCACTCAAAGTTTCTCAAATTTGGCGATACATATCGCATGCTGATAGCAAAATACGAACGTAGCGTGCAAGATCTATGGCGTTACATTTCGTAACTTGTGTCTAATTCCGCTTAACCCGGGGCTAGGGGCCGTATGAACCCATGTACTTCAAGATCCTAATGGTGCTCATATGAACAGTCACAATCAAAGCGTGACTGAGATACACCATTCTCTAGATAACGACTTTAGAACGATTATTATGGATTAAGAATACTGATCAGCCATACGGATTTGATATTTTTGGAACATCATGATGTCTTGTCGGCATCATTGAAAACTGTTGACCGCTTCTCTCTTGCAGGAAACTATCCTATGTTTATGTATACTATGATTGTCTTTTTTGAATTTGGTGCTAATACTGTTATATGGATATGGAATAGGTCTTTGGATTATGGACGCGGATATTCTTTAATGGAGGAGGGATGATTTATGAATAACGGACTAGACGCTTGTATTCTCTCTCGTCGACTGTATGACAAAAGAGATGATTACAGTTTCGACATCCTAAACTATCCATTTCTGGACAGTAATATTCCAGTGGGACCTGCATATGGCGTATACATATCACGCCTAGTAGCATTTGCTAGATCCTGTGTTAAATGTGACGATTTTAATCAACGTCACAAAACATTGTTGCAGAAACTTATAAAACAGGGCTACACCACCAAGCGCCGCCACTCAAAGTTTCTCAAATTTGGCGATACATATCGCATGCTGATAGCAAAATATGAGCGTAGCGTGCAAGATCTATGGCGTTACGTTTCGTAACTTGTGTCTAATTCCGCTTAACCCGGGGCTAGGGGCCGTATGAACCCATGTACTTCAAGATCCTCATGATACTCATAAGAACAGCACAAACAAAGCGAGACTGAGATACATCATTCTTTAGATGACGACTTTACAACGAATATTATGGATTAAGAATACTGATCAGCGATACGGATTTGATATTTTTGGAACATCATGATGTCTTGCCGGCATCATTGAAAATTGTTGACCGCTTCTCTCTCGCAGGAAACAAGCCTATGTTTATGTATACTATGATTGTCTTTTTGAATTCGGTGCTAATACTGTCATATGGAATATGGAATCGGTCTTTGGATTAATGGAAGCGGATATTCTCTAATGGACGACGGCTGGATTATGAATGACGGACCAGACGCTTGTAATACGAAAAAGGTCTTTCGATTATTGACGCGGAAATTCTTTTATGGACGACGGCCGAGTATTGAATGTCGGATCTGAAGCTTGATAATGAAGCATTATTTATTTTCTGTGTCAGAAGTAGCTTTAACAATAAGTTGTGGGTGGTCGTAGTTTGAAACATTCCCTAAAGCTAACGTCGTAGGAATGTAATTAAATCAAATAGTTCGCCGTTTGTTCGTTTTCTTTCTTCTTCTGAATGACTGAAATATGATGTTATGGATTAGTTGGTTTCTCATATTCTGTGATATATATCGTATTCTGAAGGCAAAATACGATCGTAGCGTGCAATATCTCTGGCGCTAGTTTGACAATTCGTAACTTGTCTAATTCCGCTTAATCCGGGGCTAGGGAAAGTCTGAATACCATGTGTTTTACATCTTTATGGTGTTAAAATAAATAGGCTAAATGGAAGCGTGGCTGAGATACATACTCTGGAAAACGACGTGGAAATTCATTTGGATAAAAAATAATGATCAGTGATTAGGATTTCAAGCAAAGGACATCTTCATGTCTCGTTGGCATCTCAGTCACGCTTTGATTGTGACTGTTTCGATGATGATGATAACAGTTGACCGCTTCTTACTTAAGTGTAGGAAATTATCTTGTCATATGAAGTAGGTATTTCGCCGATTGACGCGGAAATGCTAATATGATCGATGGCTGAATATTGAATGCCCGATTTGACGCCTGCTATGCTTAAGTAAGTAGATCACGTCATTTTAATCAGTGAGAATGTGCTTACACATTTAGTAATAATTATGCAGGCTAAAATAACATGATCATTCCAAGATAAGATGGTTAGAGCGTTCGCCATAATACATTATTTCTACTCCCAGAAGATCCTAGGCAAGCCATTGGCTGACAGCGGTCACGTGCCGTTGGGATAAAAACACATATCAAACTGCACTGGCTGACCCAGTTGACTGCAGTTTGTAATGTAAACAAACATGGCAGCTGGAGTGATCTGTCAGCGACAGAACTGGAAATAAAGAATATGTCGAACATTGTGCACATTTTAATGTAAATTTGTCCTGTATATTGTTTTGTATTGTCCGTCATCCGTGTCTGTCTTCTACATGTATATGTCTGAAACTGTTTGTATTCACGTTTTTTTAACCCCCTGCGGGTATAATTTTACGTCAATAAATCTTATCTTATCATCAACTTTGTAAATCTGACCGATAGTATGTGCGACTATTCCTGGAATATCTGGAAAAGGTAGTGTATTGTGACTGTGAGTAACAGTTGACGAAAGCCGCCTGACGCTTGACTTCGCTTCGACGATGTCGCCTCGGTACGATCACATGCGCCGCTACAATGTGAATGATGTGGAAGTTTACCGCTGATATTCGCGTTTATTCTTATTTGACGTCTACAATTTTAGGTTACATGAATCAAAATACTGTTAGCAGGTAGAAAACATTCTTAGAATACGTCGTTTAATCAAGATTGACCATTTTCAGACGTTTTTTTGTTCGAAAACTGTGCCGGCTTTTTCGCCGACTCGACCCCACTCCAGCTCGGCCGATCAGCCGAAGAGTTGGCGATCAGACTCCAGCGCTGTACGGTCTTTTGACTTATCATTTCGAGCAGAAGTCATGATTTCTTGTCATATTTCTATGAAATATGACCAAATCTACAATGCTGATCCCGAATATTTCAAAACATTTGACGCGTCTCCAGCCGTTTTCATTATCACTTTTGTCGTATTTGATTAGCAAGTTTTGGACCCACTTTACCTCGCAACTTCCCCGAGTTGAAAAGGCTGCTCGTAGAAATAAATACGTTATCCTGTCCCTGCGAGTTTGATACTGAATTTTATCCTGTTTCCTGGCGAATGCCACACTCCCGCTTCGCGGTCGTGTGGCATTTTCGCCAGGAAACAGGATAAAATTCAGTATCAAACTCGCAGGGACAGGATAACTTATATTATTATACCTCACTGTAATCACGATGGCGTGTACAGACAGAAAGCGTTTTACGTTAGGTTTTCGCTGCCTTGGTTTTTCTCTTTACATTGTAGGTCTATTTGTATTGTTTATGGCTTTTTTCGGTATAATAAAACAGATATTGCATGCTTTGAGGTGTGATATCACGATTTGTCAGCTCTCGAAGGTGATGTTCAACTCGTGCTCCGCACTCGTTGAACATCACCTTCTCGAGCTGACAAATCGTGATATCACACATGCACCTCACAGCATGCGATATCTGTATAATATAATATATTATTATACCTCACTGTGTATTCGTTTATTTTAATTGGTTGAGACACCATCACGTGATATTCCGCAATTCTCGATGTCTTATGGAAAAAACAGCTCGTCAATGTGATGTCCCACGATCTCGCGCCGATATCACACGATCACGCGCTGACGTCACACGGCAGAGGCAATGTCACACGGTCTCGCGCAGTTATCGCCCGTGAACAGACTCTTTCGTAGCATTGTCGTATGTTGTGCTGTCATTCCGCTGTAATCACGATGGCGTGTACAGACAGAAAGCGTTTTACGTTAGGTTTTCGCTGCCTTGGTTTTTCTCTTTACATTGTAGGTCTATTTGTATTGTTTATGGCTTTTTTCGGTATAATAAAACAGATATTGCATGCTTTGAGGTGTGATATCACGATTTGTCAGCTCTCGAAGGTGATGTTCAACTCGTGCTCCGCACTCGTTGAACATCACCTTCTCGAGCTGACAAATCGTGATATCACACCTCACAGCATGCGATATCTGTATAATATAATATAATATAATATAATATAATATAATATAATATAATATAATATAATATAATATAATATGATATAATATAATTTCAGAAGAAGAAAGAAAACGAACAAACGTCGAACTATTTGATTTAACTATATTCCTACGACGATGGCTGTGGGGATTGTTTTAAACTCTAATGTCATGAGTGAAAATTATACATGTACATGTTTGAACTAATTGAAATGTTATTTTCATAATTTTAATATATGAATGATTCATCTGTGGCTCTTGCGTGAAAAGAAAGTTAATAATGTGTGAAAATATTGAACTGAAATCTCGCGATACTGAACTGAAAGTTAGATGATTTAAGCTATCCTGTAACATATGTAATACAACTGAACTACAGGTTCATACGCTGAAGCGCTAAGTATTATGATGAATGTTTAAATGTGTGAAATGACAAAGAGACGGTTGGAACAACAGTTTCCAGACACGATTGTAATTATTGCATGGTCAAATCCAGTTGAATACAATTACAAGCGTCAGATCCGTCATTCATAATTCAGCCGTCGTCCATTAGAGAATATCCGCGTCCATAATCCAAATTACAAGCGTCTAGTCCGTCATTCATAATCCAGCCGTCGTCCATTAGAGAATATCCGCGTCCATAATCCAAAGACCTATTCCATTTCCATATAACAGTATTAGCACCAAATTAAAAAAGACAAAAGTATACATAAACATAGGCTTGTTTCCTCCAAGAGAGAAGCGGTCAACAATTTTCAATGATGCCGGCAAGACATCATGATGTTCCAAAATATCAAATCCGTATCGCTGATCAGTATTCTTGATCCATAATATTCGTTATAGAGTCGTCATCTAGAAATGATGTACCTCAGTCACGCTTTGATTGTGACTGTTCATATGAGTACCATGAGGATCTTGAAGTACATGGGCTCATACGGCCCCTAGCCCCGGGTTAAGCGGAATTAGACACATGTTACGAAACGTAGCGCCATAGATCTTGGCAAGATCTTCTCATGCAAGAGAGAAGCGGTCAACAGTTTTCAATGATGCCGGCAAGACATCATGATGTTCCAAAAATATCAAATCCGTATCGCTGATCAGTATTCTTAATCCATAATATTTGTTGCCAAATGGTCATCCAAAGAATGATGTATCTCAGTCACGCCTTGATTGTGACTGTTCATATGAGTACCATCAGGATCTTGAAGTACAAGGAGTTAATACGTCCCCTAGCCCCGGGTTAAGCGGAATTAGAAACAAGTTACGAAACGTAACGCCATAGATCTTGCACGCTACGCTCGTATTTTGCTATCAGCATGCGAAATGTATCGCCAAATTTGAGAAACGTTGAGTGGAGGCGCTTGGTAGTGTAGCCCTGGTTTGGTGAATGAGAAGGAACGGGCTTTGAATGGATCGGTTTTTGAAAGCGCCTGCATATAGCCATATGATAGGTTAGCTCATCATAGTTCAGTCGGAACATGAGAAAGAGTTTAATATGCACAAAACACCGGCTACATTTCAATGCAGGATGGTTCAGTCGAATGTCGGTTGAATTAACCCTACATGAGGCAGAGTTGTCTGTAAAGTTGGATAACTTGTTAGAATCTATTATTTGAAGAAATTTCCAAAAACATTAGCCAAGATAGGCCTGTTTGGTTCACAACTGATTTTTGAGTACTGTGCTGCAGAAACAGCGGAAAGAGGGTTAAAATACAGAGTGACAGGTACATTCTCCATTACACCATAGCGAAATGTAGGGCATCCATACTACACTCCACCAGTACATTGGTGACAGTGATATGCTCAAAATCAGTGCCTAAAATGATGTCAGCACTTTCAGAGCTTAACAATGGCAGTGGAGAATGTATCTGGAACTTTTGCACTCAAAATCAAGAAAATTCATAAAATATAGTCCCAGGCGGGATATAAAACTGAACCAAGCCTAGAATCAGCGCCTTTTCTTTCCTACAAAACGGACTGGATGTATTTCTCATTTTATCACTGATCATTGTGCTTGCCTTGTGCGAATATGTGAACTGGTTGATAAAACCTGAACTGTTTGGAACTTTTCATTCATCACGGAATAATTATAGTGTGGTCTAAAAAGCAAGTATTGGAGAGATGTAAGTAATTAGTAATAGATTTTATTTTTAATAATTAAGAATGTAATATCTGTTGAAGTTATACACCTTGGTTATTGGCTGTTTATACTACAGGCCTGAATTGTGTGGGGGACTGCGGGCTGTACGGCTGTATTATGAGTATATAAAATTGTACCAATAAGAATTATTGGGGGAATGGTCTATTTATTAAATGGTTAACAAAGTCAGTCAGTGCAGCCCAGGCAGCTCCAAACACATGCTGTAAACAGGGAAAGGCCCTTTGTTTTTGTTGCTGTTCAACTTGAATTTGTCTTGGCAGTGCGTTTAATTTTCAGTTAACGAGTTACTGTAATCTGGTTGTTTATTTGTCCCTGGCCTAACCATATCGTTGTTCAATTCATATTATTGTCAAAAGGCAGTTAAAATTTAGCTCGGGGGCACACATAAGTGACCAAATTATCGACTGATTGTTGAGCTTCTTCCTCACATTAAATTTCAGGAGATACTGTCCAAGATTCGGCGTATGTCATATCATTAGTTAACCATATCAGATTAGTCTCCTTTGACCAATGTCAACACATATTTGAACCAGGATTGCAGCTAAAATAGTGACACATTGCCAAGTCAATCATTTGCAATTATATTCTGAGGGTTATTTGATGAATGAAATGCCAGGTTTATTGCATGATCATTAAACAAGCAGCATGCCTTGTTTTATAAATGATGTATTTGTGCATGATATTTGAAGTTGATTTTATATAAACAAAATTATCCATTGAAAATCACTGTTGTGTTTGTTCCTGAGTTGAGTTCACTGTGAAGACATGTATATGTAAGTGTGCTGAGATCCGACTCGCAGATGACAGCCGGTGTCCAACGAATTTCATATCCACATTGTGTCCAAGGGTCAGGATAGTTCCAAGTTCTGTGCGCATCAATTCCGGCCTCTGCTCTACCAAGAACCACACTATACACTAGCTCTCCAGCTTAAAGAATTTACCAGATGACCCCTGACCTTGAATGGTGTCGATGCAAAAAGCAAGCATATAACATAACCCTGTTCCAGTGATACAAACCGCCATCTGTCACAAATGCAGTTTTATCCTTTGATTTGTCTTCTACCTGGACCTGCCAGTACCCTGATTTCAAATCAAGTGTGGAAAAGTGAGTCACTCCCATGTCTCCAAAACTCTCCAGTGTTTTATCTATACGTGGCAAAGGGTAAACTTCAACCTTTGTGTGCCTGTTGATTCACACAAAAAATGCGGATGAACTTTTCACTATTCCAGTCCTCACCAATCAACATGCCATCATGCAAAGGAACGGAAGATGAGGTCACATTACGCTAACAACATGAATTACGCTAACAACGTGGATTACGCTAACAACATGGATAAACGCTAACAACATGGATTTCTACACACGATGTGTCCAAATAACTCAACCTTCATGGATTGTGGAACGAGGGATTTCTTTGGTGTCTTCACAGAAGGTCATCACCGAAAAATTATGCAATAGTGACTTAATCATCATTGGACTATCACCTCGCTCCTTAATCGTAACCGAGGTTGACAGCTTCCTGGAGCGGAGGTGTGTCATGAGTGGAAATTATACATGTACATGTATGAACTAATTGAAATGTTATTTTTGTTGAAGTTATACACCTTGGTCATTGGCTGGTAATACTACAGGCCTGAATTGTGTGAGGGGCTGCGGGCTGTATTATGAGTATATAAGATTGTACCAATAAGACTTATGGGGGGAATTGTCTATTTATTAAATGGTTAACACAGTCAGTCAGAGCAGCCCAGGCAGTCCCACATGCTGTAAACAGGAAAAGGCCCTCTATTTTTGTTGCTGTTCAACTTGAATTTGTTTTGGCAGTGCGTTTAATTTTCAGTTAATGAGTCACTGTAATCTGGTTGTTTATTTGTCCCTGGCCTAAACAAATCATTGGTCAATTCATATTATTGTCAAAAGGCAGTTAAAATTTAGCTCGGGGGCACACATAAGTGACCAAATTTTCGACTGATTGTTGAGCTGTTTCCCCACATTAAATGTCAGGAGATGCTCTCCAAGATTCGGCGTATGTCATATATTTAGGTAACCATAGCAGATTAGTTTACTTTGACCAATGCGAACACATATTTGAACCAGGATTGCAGCTGAAATTATATTTTGAGGGTTGTTTGATAATTGAAATATCCTAATGTTTATTGCATGACCATTAAACAAGCTGCATGCCTTGTTTTATAAATGATGTATTTGTGCACGATATTTGAAGTTGATTTTATATAAACAAAATTATCCATTGAAAATCACTGTTGTGTTTGTTCCTGAGTTGAGTTCACTGTGAAGACATGTATATGCAAGCGTGCGGAGAACAGACGCGCAGTTGACAGCCGTTGTCCAAAGAATTTCATATCCACATTGTGTCCAAGGGTCAGGATAGTTCCAAGTTCTGTGCGCATCAATTCCGGCCTCTGCTCAATCAATCAATTTTTAATTTGGGTGGCGGTTTCAATTTGGTAAAATTATGCGCGCCAGGTCGTTGCATTGAGTTTGATGTAAAACAAAAATATTGATTTAAAATATCCAACTATACGGATTTGTAATGGATTAAAAAACATGTAGAAAAACAAACTCCAAAGGCGTTATTTAATGTCATGGTGAGATTAGAGACATAAAAGGAAGGGAGCATATGTACGGACCAACACACTTAATTTAATAGTAATAAAATCCTAACGACCCTATCTATAAAAAAAAATATAAAACTGAATAAAAAAGGCCAATATAGCACATGCATATTTTGTTTAAACAAAAATTAAACTCATCATATAGATTTAGATTTGCCGATGTGGTGAATAAAAACGAGATTTGATGTAATATCTATACTCATCTTGGTGAACACCGTGAATGAGGACCTCCTCTGGTATCCTCAGACACCAATGTCTAACCAGAACAAGCAAAGACATTATTTAAAACAAAACTCTTTACCAGAGCAGAAATATTGGTATAATTTCTTAACCACAGGTAAGAAAATATATATTAAACTATTCTAGAATTTTATTATTCATCAACTTGTAATATGCCTGTACTATTAATTAACCAATATAACTATTATAAATAATTCCACAGGGTGGAAGGGGAGGCAACAATTGTACACTCCCCTAGACTAGATGTGAAATGTAGAACAGAATAATAAAATCAATATAATTAAAATCTGCGTGTGCGCAGCATAAACCTATAAATAGCCATAAAAACTTTATCACGGTTTTTTCTAGGCTTTAAGATGGACTCCATTGTATGATTGAAAACACTAGCACATATAAGTTCATTAAAAAAAAGTGGAGTCTCTGATTATTAAATCGTGTACACGATAATAAATAGTGACTGATGCTTTCTTCTACATCACACGCATCACACACTCTCGGCCTCTGCTCTACCAAGAATCGCACTATACACTAGCTCCCCAGCTTAAAGAATTTGCCAAATGACCCCTGACCTTGAAGGGTGTCGATGCCAAAATCAAGCATATAACAATGACAACCCACATCAACTTGTTGTTAAAGTTACTTCGGCTGTCATGAACTACGTTTGATACATCGTGCTTTTGAAAACCACTCTTGAAATTCATTTGGAATGCAGGTCTTTGGATTAAGGACTCGGTAAGTATATAATGGCCGACGGCTGATGTGCTGAATGTCGGAGAAGAGCTTTATATTGTGAAATATTCTTTGAGTGCAGGGCTACATATTACTTGGCTGGGACAGGGTGTAATTACAACACATATAAGGGAAGTGGGAAAAGGTGCCGACATACTTACTGCGTCACATGACTTCACAGAATAGTCTTCTGGTTAACCTATTCTAAAGCACATTCTAATATCACTTGTCTTTATTGCAAGCGTCCTGTCTGTGTCTTGTGCGCTGTCCTCAGTGTTTTATAGGGTGGATGGAGGGCGTCTGGTTCCATGCTGCTTCAAAGATTTCTTCTTTGAAGTAGCAGGAGCACTACTGGGCTGGGTGGTGCTTAGTTGGTTCGTCGTGATATAGCTGAAATATTGTTGAAAGCGACGTTAAATTCTATTCACTCACTCATTTCCTCTAATATAAGGGGAGAAAATCCTGCTCAAAGGTCTAATGTTTCACCTCCGAGCACCGTAGTAATACGAGTTATTTTAACAAGCAAGCTTCAGATCCAGCGTTCAATATTCGACCGTTGTCCTCAAAAGAATAATCGAAAAAGACCTATTTCGTATGGCAGATAGCATAAATTCAAGAATTGTGTGTGTGAAATAATAATAGCAAAAAAGCTGGTTTGGTTTTCGGTTTTCCAGTAATGCTTTTGGAAAGGCCTAGCAAACACTTCTGATCGGGAAGTTTATGAACCATATACAGGCTGTTCTGTCTTCTCACAATCGAAACGTGACTGAGATACACCATTCTCTAGAAAACCACTTGGGAATTCATTTGGATAAAGAATAATGTTGGTCAGTCGCGAATTACAGGTTAGTTTATCTGGGCATTCTTGCATTTACTACATCAGACGTCCTCGATGCTCATCCAGTAACATCAGATGAGTTATTTAAATGAGCTGATTTGTCATCGCAGCTAGCGTATCTAATTCCGCTTAAGACTGTGCTGGGGGTCGTGTGGATACTGCATACTCTCCACATGAACAGCTACAATAAAAGCGCGGCTGAGGTACTAAGGCTACGTGTTTGAACATGAGAAACAGAGCGAAGCTTTCCTGTGAAGTCATGTGGATTTTCCCACTTCTTGCATATCGCTCCAATTTCATTTTAAAGTACGTCTTGCTCTCATCATCTCAATACAATTCAAACTGTTCCGAACGGTGGAATCCATATATGTATCTACATGTGTTTATGAGTTCATGGATATGTACTGTTCTGGGCGCCCAGTCGGCGTTAAATGACATTTAAACCCTCTGTCCTCTCCCGTTTAGAATTCTTCTCTTAAACAATCCTAAGCACTAACGGTTACAGGTATACGTACACATGTTATATTTATATCATGCTCCTGAACAACAATGGTAGGTGAAATGCTCATTGCGACATTTTCCTGTCTCAGCGTATCATGTACCCTGACTTAAGTTTCACCATGACGGCCATCGAAACAAAACGTCCCCGGTTCCCATTGGGCGTGGTGTGCCCTTCATCGTCACCACTATTAGCTACGCGGCTATCTTGGCAATGTTCCATAATCTTTCAGACAAAACCGTGACTGTTGAAGAACGACATGTACACCTACACATGTTATAACATGTGGTTTCTATGTTTCGTGGTCCCCGTCACAATTGCTGTTTTTAATTTGTTTTGCTTTGTGTCATTTTCCTGGCCCTCGTAGCTATCTTGATGAAATTTCAGGGCCCTCCACCCCAAAGTCCCGGCCCAAATGGGCTTAAGATGCCATTTTCGGTTTTAATTTTTTTTAGGTTACCCTCAGTGACCCCCAATAATATCAGAAAGAAGTTTAATGGCCTTTTGTCCAAAACTGTGGATGAACGATGGACACAGAAACATATTCTGGTCTGAATGTGAGGTTCCCAGCGAGGCTTTCCTGTGAAGCCATATGGTTGCATTTTAATCGCAAGACGTCGTAAATTTTGCGCATCTATTTGTTACATATCTCACCAACAAACAAGCAAACAAACAAACAGACAAAACAGGTTTCGTAAATTATTATGATGTGCGCCTAGAATGGTTGCCCGCCTTAGTTCCTGAATAATCGCAAGAAAATTCACCAAAGATATATAATATCAGAATACATGAAGCTTTCTTAAGTTATCCTATTTATCAAAGAAATCACTCATGGGAAGTTTGCTTGTTTATGTACTAGTAGTTGTTTGAATTTTTCCTTGATGTTTGCAACATCATGTACCGACAGCAAATATGGATGTATTGGATACTAAAAGAATTCATTACAGTAATATAATGTAATATATAGTAGCATTTGCTAGATGCTGTGTGAAATGTGACGATTTTAATAACCCCACAACACAGTATTGCAGAAACTTTTAAAACAGGGCTATACCAGCAAGCGCCAACATTCAAAGTTTCTCAAATTTGCCGATATAGTTCGAATACTGATGAAAAAATACGAGCGTAGAATGCAACATCTATGGCGTTACGTTTTGTAACTTGTGTCTGATTCCGCTTAACCCGGGCCAGGGGCCGTATGAACCCTTGTACTGCTAGATCCTTATGGTGTTCATATGAACAGTCACAATCAAAGCGTAACTGACATACATCAATATTTCAGATAACGATTTTACAACGAAAATCATATGGATTAAGAATATTAATCAGCTCTACGGATTTGATATTTTTAGAACATCATGGTGTCTTGCCGGAACTATTAAAAACTGTTGACTGCTTGTCTCTTACAGGAATCTAGTCTACGTTTATGTATGCTATGCTTGTTTGTTTTGTTTTTTTATATATTTTTTTATATTTGGTGCTAGTGCTGTTGTATGGAATAGGTATGTGGATTATGGACGCGGAGATCTTTCAAAAGACGACGGCTCAATATTGAATGGCGACAAGACGCTTGTTCTTCCACTTTTAGAGCTCTTGATTGGTCGATTCAAATTATTTTTGAGAAATTTTGAGAAATAAATCCGGTATTTTGATTGGTCTGTGAAGATAACTGGAAGAAAATCCAGCCAATCGTAAAGTTTCTATAAAGAACCACTGTGATACAAGCGTCATAGACAACATTCTGTAGTCAGCAATGATCGAAGGTCCTGATACATCAGACAATATTAGACAACAAACCCACAGCAGCTAAACAATAAATATACACAAATAAACACAAGCTAGATTGTTGCAAGGGAGAATGGGCCATGCTCTTCTGGCGACCATATATCTGTTCTCTTATCAATGCAAATAATAGTATATGCAGATATTTTAAGACTTGTCATTTTGAAGCATATTCCCAAGCATTCACCAAACACTAAATAGACGATCCACGGTGACGTAGGTCCATAGGTGACGTAGTGAAGGACATAATTATAGTCTGCACTTTTATTTGAAAAATACAGTGGCTGGTCTTCATATATTTTAACTTCACACTTGATTGTCCTGAATACTGGATCTGACTCTTGTATTTTCGTTGACTTAAGTCATTTTCCAATATCTGTGCGCCATACACCGTTGGAGGTTTTCCATCTTTTGCTTTCTCTGTGTTCTGGGCTACGGCCAACAGACAACCTTGGTTCCCTTCCAATTTTTCATCGATGTATATGTATCCACAATATGAAGAAGATAAAGTTTCATGGGATAATTTATTTAATAATCTCAGTTTCATGGTATATTTTATTTATCGGTGCATTACAGAGGAACTCAGTTCACCGATACATAGGATGAATATTTGATAAGTTAGGTGAATATTTCAGCACAAAACAAAATGTCTGGACGTTTATCAACTACCAACTGAACGATATCGTATCGATAATTGGGACGAGTCCAGATGTGCTTGAGTTGTTGATGTACAAGTCCTGTTGTGAAGCAAACTTCCATGCGACAGAGTGCATTTCTCAGGATTTCGCCTTATATTTAGTCGTATTTATCTTCTAGTACGTATGCCTAATAAATTATTTGAGCTGATCTGTCATCACAGCTCCCGAGCAAGTGTAGGATTACCTAATTATGATTAAGCCGGAGCTGGGGGCCGTGTGGTTACTTCATAGTTTCCACAAGAACAGCTACAATGAAAGCGCTGCTGAGATACCAATGCTGCGTCTTAGAATCGTTCTTATTCTCGTCTGAATGTGCCGAGGGAGGCTTTCCTGTAGAATCATTGCCTTTAAGTCGCCAGACGTCGTAAATTTTTCTCACTGCTTACATATCTCATCGATTAAAACATCCATTTGGACATTCACACGACAATCATCATGCATTTTCTCCCATCCAATTCATTCTATTACTATACATTTTTGGTACGGTTATCAGCCAACTCGATATACAATGAAAATAAATACAGGTAAAGTTAAACACAGAATCGATCAAAATCTAAGACCTATATGTTATATCAACATTTTTAACCATTATAATCCCGAACACCAATGCAATATCTCATAATTGGATATACTGTGAAAAATAAATTTGCGGAATTTGGGCCATAACTTTGTACTGATTCCACAAGACTCAATGAGTAATTGTCACCAATTCTAAACATGGGAGCAAAATGTTCATTAGCAAACCGGTCGCCGAATTGGATTGCATATATTAGGTTTATTCCCAGAACAAATTTCTGCAAAACAGGCATATCATATGTATAAGAACACGTTGATCCCTGGCTAGAATAAATTCCTGGGGGACTTTTTCTATAGGAACAGGTGAGTGTTTTTATTCTTGAATGATAGCAGATTTATCGACCGCAAATAGTCAACTAGCAACAACTTGACATGGGACAATTCTAAGATATGTATATTAAATATACTATTCACAAGCTCATACAGAAAATATACACATATCTACAAATTACAGGGAATATAATTGTTACCCTAAGATATACAAACTGGTATATACATATGCATGTACATATATCGTATGTAGAGTCGTGAGAACAATCGTTTTACCAAAATACACCGTATATTTGTTCGTTAGAACTGAGAGGACTCCTCCATTCCTTGAGCGGGAGCCAACCACCTCTGACAGATTTATGATAGCCGTCAATCTTATGTGTGTGTGTTTTAATGTGTTGAATTACTAAGTTATTAACTTGAATACTTACAATTTTGTTTGACCGTCGCTATATAGCTTGAACTATATAGCGACGTTAAACCTTAATTCTCTCTCTCACTCTCTTTTGTTTAAAAAGGTGAGAGACTATATGATGTTTAGATACGAAAAACTTCCTTGTGTGTGACGCTAAAGGAACCGATTTATTTTTCGATTCAAATATTATCAAATGATATATTGTCTAGCAGTATACAAACTGAAATATCAGCCTGCGTTGTCTAAAAATGTTTTTTTTTATAAAAAAAAATGTGCTACCTGGCCTATTTTGGTATTTTTGAAAAAAAATGTGCTACCTGGCCTATTTTGGTATTTTGAGGCATTTATAGGGAAGATGTTTAATTGTAGCAAACATATGTCATCTCCGTCAAACCAAAACCATTCTTGGTTCTGTTACATAATCAACTTCCTAATAGATTGTGTCAAAATATAACCTTGGTTTGTCAGGCACCGTTCCCAATTATCGTTCGCGAATGAATCGTTTATTTCGTCAAATTTTCTCGAAGTCGCGATTTTCCAAGGCGCGAGGAAATGTTTTTTTTTCTTCAAAATAAACGATTCATTCGCGATCGCTGTTCGAATGGTTTTTTTTCTGTTGGCAATCGTTTTTCAATCGAGAAAATTCTCGCGAATAAAAAGCGACATCGCGATTCAATCGCTTTTTAATCGAGAAAATATAAACGATTGAAAAAAACGATTGAGGATTATAGCCGAAAGTAGTACGCCATTGGTTCAGCCTGACTGACCCGCATACACGTTCGAGTTTCTAACACTTCAGTCAGACTATATAAAGTTCGATCATTTTTCTTCTTCCTTTTCCATTCTTTGCCTAGTGTAAAACTATAGCGTGTTTCTGTACAGTTGGCGGTTATATAGATACGATGGGGATATTGAAAGAAATTGAAAAAAATATCTATATATATACATAGGAATAATGGTTATGCATATAATTATAACTTCATATTTACATATATTTTGTACGGGACACAGACCCGGATATGGTCAGATTGGGTCATTTGCACTTGCAATTTCGTCTATTATTTTGGGTATTTCTGTGTTTTAAAGCTGGTATTATTCCAGATTTCTTGTGTAGTATTTTTCGTGAACGTTTTTGGCATCTGTGCGGGCTGAAATTTTGAGTTGATTCGTCAGATTTTCGCTGTACGCGTGGTTTTTTGTCCTACGATCACCATTTTCCTTGTGTAGATAGATGGCGCTGTATTGAATATAACATTGTCATACGGGGCTTTTGAGTCTTCGAAAGCACTTAATTATTAATATATAGCGCGGGCTATTTGTAAAAATTTTCACAACTGGTTAATCCAGTAAGAGATGAAATTATATAATATTCAGTTGGTTTTTGGCTTGAGCTTCCCTTTGGAATCATTCATAGTTCATTTATCAAAATATAAAATTAAAATAAAAAGTATTGTACATATGCGAATCCAACCGTTATATGCGATTCAATCACCATTGTATTTGATATAAATAAGAAATCACTGCCGCGAATATACTTATAATAAATAAAATTAACTTGATGGTGATTTTTTGAACTTATTCACATCTCAGTAGTTTAAAAACTGTACCAAAACATGAATGGATACCCTTTCCTAATGTATGTTTTACTATAACAAAATATACATATTTAATTACACTATTTTTCACCTTAATTAACCTAGAAATTCTCGGCTGGAGGGCTAAGCTGTTCTGGGTTATCGCCATGCGCCCATTCACACCTCTATCAAGCCTGTGCCGTAATCATTCTTATAATGCAATCAACGACGAACTCAAATCCACTTAAGACCTGTACCCGGTATTTACAAAACAAGATATTGTGACTATCATCCTGTATTGTTTATACCAAGTTGCATGAATATATGAGGAAATTATCGAAAGTATGAAGGGAATGACTGAACATTAATACATTGTCGACTCACACGATTATTGAATAAACATGTAATTTTGTCATTTACGCTTCGCCAGAGTAAATCTGAGCGCGAACGTCACAGGAAGCATGGTACAGGTATATGTATAGATATTTCCAGCATACGCCCTACTTCGGCTTGTAGGAGACTATAGATCGTGAATCATATATATTATTCGGTTATCTTACGCATTTATACAGTATAGTATAGTAATATAGGTTTTTCCATCGACAAATCCGCAATCAACATTACATGTAGTTCCCAGTTCGCGGATAGAGCGGCGTACGACGGCAACACGGCCTATGTGTCAAATATCACTCCGCCTCACGATTCTCTCGCGCCTTGAATAAAAACGATTCTCTCGCGATTGAAGATTCGCGATCAAGAACGGATCGCGCATGGGTAAACGATTCAAAAACGATATCGCGAGAGAATGGTTTTTTTCCAGAAAAGGTTCAATCGTTTTTTCTCTTTTTTTTTTCTCGATATCCTCGCGATTGATTCGCGAATGATCGTTTTTCAATCGAGAAAGTTGAAGAAAAATCGCGACTGAAGAAAAAACGATTAATGGAAACGATCCCTGAGGTGTCACATTTGTATACCAGAGAAAATCATCCATATAAATGACTCAAAACTAGCAAAAAGGTCAGAAAGCACACTTCAATCAATCATAATTTAATTAATAAAGAAAACTTCCATCAACAGCTAAAATTTCAGCTATCTGGCGGCAAAACACAAATTTACAATCGATTTTCAGCCCACATACTCCTTGGATGTGAGGTTTTCTCTTGTCTTTTATATGATATTTCGGCACTTTTCTCTATGGCCAGAAATCGGCATAGTGAAGAACCAAATTGTTGTGGCTAATTTCAATCAGTAATATTTACCATAAAAATATAAGCCAATGAATGTTCACCGTGTTAATTGATTTCTAAGATAGCATGTTGAGAGCATAGTTTTGACTGAACCCTAGTTAAACCCTATTCACTCACTCACCTGAACCCTAGTTAAACCCTATTCACTCACTCACCTGAACCCTGGTATCTCATCGAAATCCCTGTTATTTCTTAGATTCTCTCATGAACGAAACCATAAAAAAACACCCGGTTCAAAATACATGATTTGTTGGATATGTTCTTTTTCAGATTTTACTTCAATACAAGACTGCTCTATAGAGGTTTTACTATCAACTATTTTGCGTGTCAACTACTCTGACGGTCATGTAAGTCGTGTCGTCAAATATATATAACTACGATATAATAGCGGACCCTCGGTGGCTGAGTGGTCAAAGGCCCTTCGCTGGTGACCGCTAGCCTCAAATTTGAACCGGTTCGGGGTCGAGCCCAGCTGGTCCATGTGTGAAAGTTTGGCAGTTACTTGCCGACGGACGGTGGTTCTCTCCGGGCATTCCGGCTTCGTTCACCAACGAAACTGACTGTCACCGTATGACTGAAACAACCTTGAGTGTGACATAAATCCAAATCCCTCCCGATATAATACCTATAAACTCTGAATTTGTTTAAATAGGGACCCCGACAAAGATTTGGTTCTAAGGCCGGGTTTAAACTCTAACCGAAACACTAATTCAAAAGTTCAGAATTTTCACAGAACATGACTTCAATTAGATTTGCAGGAGCTATAGATGGGGCACTGCACACTCGAAGCGCAAGCAGACTCGGACTCATTTAAATTCAATAAATGCACTGGCATAGCGGCCTGTCATAATGTATTGTTATTTCACGGGAAATTGAATCAGATTCGACCAGCAAACCTCAAAACTGATGTGTTGAGAAGATTGTAGCGGGACGAGCAGTAGACTAGTGGGATCATGGGACGAGCAGTAGACTAGTGGGATCATGGGACGAGCAGTAGGATAGTGGGATCATGGGACGAGCAGTAGGCTAATGGGATCATGGGACGAGCAGTAGGCCAGTGGGATCGTGGGACGAGCAGTAGGCTAGTGGGATCATGGGACGAGCAGTAGGCTAGTGGGATCATGGGACGAGCAGTAGGCGTGGGATCGTGGGACGAGCAGTAGGCCAGTGGGATGATGGGGCGAGCATTAGGCCAGTGGGATCATGGGACGAGCAGTAGGCCAGTGGAATGATGGGACGAGCAGTAGGCTAGTGGGATCATGGGACGAGCAGTAGACCAGTGGGATCATGGGACGAGCAGTCGGCTAGTGGCATCAAAGCAAGAGCAGTAGGCCAGTGGGATGATGGGACGAGCAGTAAGCTAGAGGGATCATGGGACGGGCAGTAGACTAGTGGGATCATGGGGCGAGCAGTAATCTAGTGGGATCATGGGACGAGCAGTAGGCCAGTGGGATGATGGGACGAGTAGTAGGCTAGTGGGGTCATGGGAAGAGCAGTAGACTTGTGGGATCATGGGGCGAACAGTGATCTAGTGGGATCATGGGACCAGCAGTAGGCCAGTGGGATGATGGGACGAGCAGTAGGCTAGTGGGATCATGGGACGAGCAGTAGGCTAGTGAGATCATGGGGACGAGCAATGGACTAGTAGGATCATGGGGACGAGCAGTAGGCTAGTGGGATTAGAAGTAGTTCATAGTGGGTCGTGCACGATCCGCATATTGGAGATAGTTAGAATAGGCTTTCTATGTTCAACATTTACTCGTATGGAAACAAAATTTACTTGTGCTTGACTCGAACTGAATATATGAAAATTAATTTGTATGATATAAAACCTTGCTATGCTGCCATCATTGACATTGACATCATTGTCACGTGACCGAACCATACAAAGATGATGAACCTAGCCGCACTATTTCTGGATTTAATATCTAAGGGAATGATAATATATCTAAAAACATCCCTGTCCCTAGTTAATAGCAATATCGAAAGAAACTTAAATATGATATATTTGTAGTAGCTGTTTTTTTTCTGACATTCATATATGTAAGCCGAGCGAGCGAAAAAAGGAAATGGCGCGGTTTGCGAGGCTTTTCCCCTGATGAGGTGCGATTGGAATAGCTTTCCTCGGCATATTACATTCAGACCCAAGAATACGGTGGCTCCTCGGACTTTTATTGCAGCTATTCATGTGAAGACTATGAAGTATCTACACAGCTCCTAGCACCGGCTTAAACGCAATTAGATACGCTAGCTCGGAGCTATGATGACAGATCAGTTCAAACAAGTAACTCATCTGATGTTAATGAATGAGCATCAACGACGTCTGATGGATTAAACCCCTCAACATTAGAGAAACCTGATAAATGTAATACCCAGAAAATATATTAACCTGTAATGTCCGACGTCGTACTATCTTGTTGTATGCTCAGAGTAATTATGGGGGCATTGGGTCATCGAATTCTTGAATAGCAGCATATGAAAGTGCAAAACCGCGAATTTTGAGGAGAAAACACTTTTTTTCTATCTGTAAACATATGAAGTCAGTCGAGTGCCAAAATCGTCTATGGACAACAACTACTTATTCACTCAACAATATTTATATCAGTATAAAGTTTATTTTAGTTCTAGATTGGCTTCATATGTTTACAGAAAGGAACAGGTGATGTTTTCACATCAAACTCGATGATTTTGCACGAAAATACACTACTTTCAGACGCTGTAATTCAAGAACCGGAAGACCCAGTGTCCCAAATTTACTTTGGGCATGCCATAAGATAGGGTTTTCTGTGATTTTTGGCACTGCAACGGCACCTCTTAAGGTTCAAGTCCTTCTGTCCTACCCCCACCTCGCGCGGCTTATCATTGTCAGACCAAACACAGCCAGCACAGATATACCACATTCAAGCTCATTGGCCCCAAAAACTTCGCTAAACGCGTGACATACTTTAACCAGAGGAATTACCCGATGAACGGGTTGAATTTGCGACTGTCTATTCTATAGGTTAAAACTCTTGTTCCTCTCGTATTCGTTGCTGTCTCCTTTCACGGAAGCGTCGAAATTCCGCGTAGTAATCTGTGGCCATGGCGTAATATCCTTCCGCTTTCCTCTTCACGTCATGCCTTCGGAGCCGATCTGATTGGGCGAGCACTTCTTCGCGACCACGACGACCAGAATCTACGATACCACGACCATCACCATCATCATCGTCATCGTAAAGTAATGCTCTAAAGTTCTGAAGCATTATTTTTGCATCCTGTGCTACCCTACGTAAGTCCATCAGGATTATACCACCGAAAACCACGACGATGATGGTGACCCCAAAACCACCCATGCTTAAAGTCGGCCATCTTCGATCAACATTCTCACTCCTACGCTTCCGCCGGTTTGCGGATAATTTAGACTTGTTCAGTTCAAGCTCTGCCAATATACTGGACATAAAATCGTCTCGGTTGACCGGAGTCGGGATAGGCTGACATGCGCAGTCGCAAGAAGTTGGAATGATGGTTATCGTCAAGAGGGATTCATCGGCCACCACAGTACTGGTTACCATAGTGATGTCAGTGCTGTTCATTTCCGGGCTGGTCGAAACAGTGACAGGCTCTGATGGATACGATGGTCCGAGCAAGGTTATAGAGGATGATTCTAGTGACGGAGAAAGTTCCTTTGGAGAATATGGCAAATCCTTTGTCTCAACTTCAGCCGGAATCTGGATCTTTCCCACGGAGCTCTTTTTTGAGGCGACGGTCGCTGTACTTTCAAAGAATTCGGGGTAAACTAGCGCCGTGGTTGTTTCCACTTCCTGTGGGTTATAAGGAAGTATTGTTTCATTTTGAAGGTAGTAAACACGGAGCGAAAACTGGTAATACAGTGTATGACAAACTCCCCATCGTGGCCATAACCACTGTCGTTAATGCTGAAAGTTAGGTTTGAACTGAATCCCAGATAGCCCATCGACGTCGGGTTAAGGTTGGATTCAGGTTTGTACATTTGGCTAATCGCCGTTGTTGGCTACTCTCGTTGGGCCAACATTTCAACAACGTAGTGTTTACTCTTTGTCGACTGCTATTGGTGAAGGTTGTACTGATACCGCTGGCACAAAGTTGGGTCGGCGTTAGTTTATGAAGTATATTAGCCAGCATGTATATGGAAATAATTAAGGGAAAATCATTGTTATCTATGTCGCCAGTATACATATAAAAAAACATAATGAAAAAATATAACAGTTTTACTCCGCTGCGTTTTCAAATTTACGTACTATTTTCTATCATATTTCTTAATTTTTCAGACATTTAACATCTTTATTAGTCTATATTATATTGGAATGATTGGACATAATTCAAAGCAAACTTGGAGGTGCCGTCAGTACTATTTTGCTATTTCTGGTGATTCGGTGGTTTCAGATGGAAATGCACTATTGATTGAAGGCTGAGATAATCGGTGGTTTCGGATGGAAATACACTATTGATTGAAGGCTGGGATAATTTTTCCCAGCCTGCGCCTGCGTGTCATCCCTGTGAGGATGTTGGGCTGTCTGGCCCTTTGATTGGCTGGTATCATGTAACGTTGACGGGAATTGTTACACGGAAAGAGTGTGAGATTTTTGTGCGGCGAGATCTTAGCCTCTTCGTCTAATTTCTACTCATATATTTGTTATAGTCAAACTGTCAGAGTAGCCATTTGATAAAATGACTGCTTCACGAAATGACATGCATTTCACAGTACTTATTTGACTGTATATCTGAATCAGTTTTAAGGAGTCAAAATCGGAGAGATTGTCCCTGTTTGCTTGAATATTTGACCGTGCAGACACGACACAGTTTTAGTTACAGACACTGGCAACATTGTCGGGATAGTGCTTCATGAAAGGATATTTGAACTAGGTTTTTAACTTTTCAACAGAAATAGTAAACCACATAAAGTAACCGGACCGTGAGTGCATTTTAGTCAGATATTCTCGCAACTGACATAAAACTTTCGTCTAATTTATGATGTGAATTTTCCTTTTTAATATGCTGGCATATTACACGGGGCGGTTCCATTTAGAGATCATTCAAAATTTATCCTGAGGGGGGGGGGGGCGGTGGAATTTGAGGGGGGGGTCACCAATAACTTCAAGCCCTACGAAGGGAGTCATGTGTAACTAGACTGTGTGTAGAGGGGGGACATCAGTAACTTGGAATTTGTTTTCAATCGAAATAGGCTGACACCTTTAGGATGATAAATGGACAGCTATTCAGCAGCTAGGATTTCTTGAGCTTCTGTATGAATTTTATGGTTTTTTAGGTCGAAGAATCAGGGTGGACTTTAGATCAGGAAATGCATGTATTAGAACACGGCTTTGTTTATCCATGACGCCTACTAAAACAGTAGGCTCTGTGGTTTATGATAAGCCTATACAACATGCAGTACCATATACCTATGTTCTGTTATAGCATTAAGTTCTGTACACACCTTCTGTAATGTTGTAGGACATGAGACTGGCAAATGGCTTTATAATCATATTTACTCTTTTCAACATGTATTAACAGCTAGGCCCCTATTCATACCAGCTAGATTTGAGTCAGTACACAGTGCATGTAGCAAATCTTTTATCTAAACACATCCAGATGCAGTGCAACTTCACCATGTACCGTATGTTGTGGACAATGGCTAGCTAAATGAATACAG
>JAVTVY010053515.1:0-26279 GCA_036873755.1 Hanleya hanleyi
GACGACCGGTGGCATTCGAACGAGGAAAAGTGGTGCTGACACTTCATTTTCGACAAGTACGTGCTCCCCACTTTGCATAATGAAAGTACCTTACGAGTGCGATGCACGCAGCTATGCTGACTATTATGCCCAACAGGCCGGGGGTGGCTTTCCGGTCTTTAGCGGTGCACGCATGCAACGAGGACATGGTCTGGGGAACATACTCGGCAGCATTGTGAAAACGTTCCTGCCCTTGGTGACGCGTGGGGTGAAAGCAATCGGCAAACAAGCGGTACGCAGTGGACTGCAAGGGGCCGGTGATGTCTTGGGGGGTACGGCACCCAAAGAATCCTTGAAACGGCGGGCCAAAGAAGCGGGAGGCGTCTTGGTGGCCAAAGCACAACGCACCGTTGGGAATAAAAGAGCTGCCCCACCGAGACCACGCACCAATCGACGACCGACCCAGCGACGACGCACATCGAAGAAGACAAAGGATATCTTTTCTTAAAACATGTCCTTAATCCACGCCGAGTCCTGCCCCTCCACCAGCAGTGAATTTGATTTGTGGACCGTGCCGCCCACACAAACCAGTGTCGAACAAGGATTATGGGTGGAGCATCTCCCGCTCTCCAGCATCAACGAAACCGGGTCCATCGAGTTCACCATCAGTAATGCGGATACGGCCTATGTGGATTTAGCCCATACCTACTTGTATGTGAAAGCCAAGGTGGTCAATGGAGCTGGCACCAGAATCGCTGACCAAGCAACGGTGGGCCCCACGAATCTCTGGCTGCACTCGATGTTTCAGCAGGTGGATATTTTTCTCAGCGACAAACTCATCAGTGACTCCACCAACACGTACCCCTATCGAGCCTACATCGAGACACTGTTGTCGTATGGCCGAGAGGCTAAACAATCTCAGCTGACAACCGCTTTATTCTACAGGGACACGCCCGAGCACATGGACACGGCGGACAATGGGGGATATAACAAACGGAAGGCTTTCACTGCGAACAGTGCCTCGGTGGATATGATGGGTCGACTGCATGCAGACATGTTCATGCAAGACCGGTACCTCTTGAACAAGATCCCCATCAAACTCCGACTGATACGGGCGCCTCCGACCTTCGCCTTGATGGCCACTAACGTAGAGGGGCATGTAGCGGACTATAAGATTGTCATCCAAGACGCAGTCCTGTATGTCCGAAAAGTGAAACCGAATCCAGCCGTTCAATTGGGACACATGAAAGCTTTGGAAACAAAACCAGCCCAGTACCCTATCCGACGTGTACAAACCAAAGTGTTCTCTGTGCCTGCTGGAAATATGGGCGCCAACAAAGAAAACCTGTTCCTGGGGGAACTACCCAAGCGATTGATCCAGCTGGCCTGTGTGGAAAATACCAGTTTCAGCGGAGCCTACCCAGAGAATCCGTTTGACTTTCAACATTTCGGCATCAATTTTGTGGCCCTGCATGTGGATGGACAACAGGTCCCAGCCACGGCCTTAACCCCGAACTTTGGGCGGAGGAATTTCATTCGAGCCTATCAGAGCCTGTTTACAGCCACCGGTCAAATAAACCAGGACGAAGGGAATATGATCAGTCGGGAGGACTACGCGAACGGATACACGTTGTTCTGTTTCGATCTGACCCCCACCTTAGAGAACGACCACCAGCTGGCCCTGGCCAAGCAAGGCAACTTACGGTTGGAAATCCACTTGCACGAGCCCTGGCGACCACCGTCAATGTGATCTGCTACGCCGAGTTTGACATCATTCAAGTGGACAAGGCGCGCAACGTCCTGTGTGACTTCTCCACCTAAAATGGATACAGACCAGATAACCACCGTGCTGGAGAATGACCCAGAGACACGTAGGGTCTTTCCAGGGGTGTTCGCCCGAGATGTGTTTCCATTAGACCGTATGTATCCTGCTGCTTACGTTCTCAACACGGACCCGATGGATCGACCCGGTGAACACTGGGCGGCCGTGTACTTGACAGAACAGCAGGGCGAATACTTTGACCCGTACGGTCTGCCACCCCTCCATCCCGATTTAACAGACTTCATGGATCAAGGCACAGAGACGTGGTGTTGGAACAGTCAAACGTTGCAAAGCCTGACCAGTGGCGCGTGCGGACAATATTGCTTGTTTTACCTGTACCATCGATGCCGGGGAAGACCCTTATCTACTATCGTACAGATGTTTGACGAGTACCCCCAGGCCGAGGACCGCGATGTACTCGTCTATGACTGGGCCGCCCATCATTTCAATGTACAAGCCCCGTTCTGGGCTTAAGTTAATGACAAGCCCCTTGTTCTGGGCTTAAGCTTACAAGCCCCTTGTTCTGGGCTTCAATGTACAAGCCCCTTGTTCTGGGCTTCAGTTAATTACAAGCCCCTGCACTTGGGTCGGGCTTTTCACGTGGTTGTTCTCACGTTGTTGTTGTTCACTGAATAAAAAAAAAAATGAGATCTCACCAAAAAACCCTGTCTTGTGTGTTTTATTCCTAATGCATCAATGCCCAATGTAGAGATTCAGTCAAACTGAAATCAGTGATGTAGGATGGGGCCAAAATGTAACCCATCAAGTTTAGAATGCAAGAGCACTATAGTAAAAAATAGAGAGCCAATGAAATCAGCCTACAGACCAAGTACGTGTTTTTGGTCTAGGTTTGGAGCGGGCATTTATTTGAGGTACGTGTATACGGTGAGTGAAAAGACTCGTCCAACACGTATAGATTATGTTGATGACTATAAGTTCTAGGTAACCCATCAAGGTTAGAATGCAAGAGCACTATAGTAAAAAATAGAGAGCCAATGAAATCAGCCTACAGACCAAGTACGTGTCTTTGGTCTAGGTTTGGAGCGGGCATTTCATTGAGGTACGTGTATACGGTGAGTGAAGAGACTCGTCCAACACGTATAGATTATGACTATAAGTTCTATGAGCATAATGCATGAAAGTGGCTTTGAACACCGTATTAGCCAATCAGTGGCCTAGAATGGAGCCAAAGGTAACCCATCCATGTCCAGAAAAACATTACCCGGGTGTACAAGAACCCAGATGTAGGCGCGGACGTCAGCGAAAGCACACCGTGAGTACCCCAATTCGATTGGCTGATTGTTCGATCGCTGATTGGTTCTTTTTCTCGACCGCTGATTGGCTCTTTTTCTCGACCGCTGATTGGTCCAAATGGAACTGCCCATCTTTCCCAGGTTCATCTAGAATCCCCTTTTTTTGTGCTCAAGCTCTGACTATAGCGATGCCGCAACATTGTCTCATTGGACATTGGACCGTCTGACCTGGAGGTGACCCTTTGACCTTTTGACCCGCGTCGGCGCGCGCACTGCCGGGGATGACGCGGGATGACGCGCGCGCTGCGGGGCGCTGGGGCGGGGCGGGAAAACACCCCGGCGGTTGAACATTGGAACTCTTGTGGGTTTGGAGGATGAACATACGGACGTGTAAGGGAAAAAATTGGAACTCTTCTATGTTTGGAGGTAGTGTTTAGTGAAAATCCGGAAGTGACGTCACAACCCACGTGACCTGCGTATATACTCCTGTAAAATAGAGCCGATTTTATTTCTTTGGAAGGGGCAAGGTCAATAGGACTTGCGCTTTTTATACTACTAAACTGTGAAGTAGATTACATCTTACATAGGCCTTAAGGCCGTGATATGCATATGAAGTATTCTGGGGCATGGTCAGTACTTCCCAATTTTCCCTTCGTCTACTACTCGCCGATTTTTTTTATTTTTTTTATTATTATTTATTTATTTATTTATTTATTTATTTCCTCGAGAGCTTTAAAATAAGACCTCACTCTACCCAATCGGGCCACTAGTGCTCCACCTAGACTCCAACATGTCCACCCCGTATGGATTTATACATACTAATATCCCAGTATATGAGTGTATATGGGTCTATATGGATCTATATACAAGCCTACCCGGTACTTTCATAGTTTTTCCATCGTATTCTACATGATCAACCTCATAGCTCATAGTAAAAGCCATAAAAAAAACGACCACCCCTATACCCCATACAGGCCAAATATAGCGGGACATCATCTTCGCCTGGGAATTGGTCTAGTCCGAGTTGTCTCCCTTGCATCAAAACGTATAGATGGGGCTGTGGTTTGGCTGGCGCGATTATCCGGGGAATTGTACCAATTGCCCTTGGGTAGCCATTTTTGTTAGCGTTTGTTACATATAACAGACCTGTACGGAATATTTCCACTTTAAATCGTTCATACCCAACAAAATTATATCAAACTAATTCATGCATTCATATCTAAGTCATTCATATACCGCGGGAGACCACATGAAGGTGCCCCGATGCCGCTCAGCATACGTTCGATGAACGTTCGTAATTGTTCTTTTGCTGGTGCAAACTGGACGATGTAAATGCTCGACACTGGGGTGGCACTCGATGCTGATCGTGTCTGATATATAACGAAGAATACCTTATAACAACAGTACTTTCCGTAATATCTGAATAGTTGATACTCGATCAAGAATTAATTATGACAGAAAAATTATCTCAGATAAATTTTCGCCCTATTCATAGAAGTATTATTTCCGTCACATCAATTTCTGTCACAGTACTTTTTCAAAAATTTCACCAATTCGCTCCGCGTGGGACTATATGGGGGTGTGGGTGAATGAGGCGTGACCTTTGGACGTGTATAGACTTGTTTGTCTGGGGGTTTTCCGCATGCCGCCTTTTTTAACAAAACTACACAGGAACACCGGCTTCCAACAAATATGGCGGCAGGTATTCGAAGCTGGAAGTCAGAAAATTGCCAAACTTCAAAAATTCAGATCTCATCAACCAGAAAGTCTTATGTGCTGACAGTTATTGACTATATCGTAAAATATGTATACTTGCTAACCTTAGTTGCATTCGTCATGAAATCGTTTAGAAATAAGTAATTCGAGCACTTTTTGTGACATAGCAAAACGAAAATGACAGCCGTTTCCCTATACTCTGCGATGGTTTACACGAAAAACCGGCTCCACTATAAACATCCATATCTCCGTAAATATGAAATGTTCAAACTTTTTACGTCAAAACAATATTCTCTTATATGTGTACTTCCTATTTCCCGTCTACAATCCGATTTTTCCACACTACCGTGCTATAACGTTACGGGTGTAATTATTTATTTATTTATTTATTTATTTATTTATTTATTTATTTATTTCCTCGAGAGCTTTAAAATAAGACCTCACTCGACCCCATCGCACCATTTTATCTAGGGACTACTTTTTCTCCGCGGAAGGTTTTTCCCGCGACCGAATCACCGCCAGACATGACCGCGGATGAATACATTCTTGCACTCACTCACACCGGACGCCATCTTGCACCCACCACCCATCCACCACCCACCACAGCCGCCATCTTGCACCCGCCTCCCATCCACCACCCACCACAGCGGCCATCTTGCACCCACCTCCCATCCACCACCCACCACAGGCGGCCATCTTGCACCCACCTCCCATCCACCACCCACCACAGCGGCCATCTTGCACCCACTCCCATCCACAACCCACCACATTAGCGGCCATCTTGCACCCACTCCCATCCACCACCCACCACATTAGCGGCCATCTTGCACCCACTCCCATCCACCACCCACCACAGCCGCCATCTTGCACCCACTCCCATCCACCACCCACCACAGCCGCCATCTTGCACCCACTCCCATCCACCACCCACCACAGCGGCCATCTTGCACCCACTCCCATCCACCACCCACCATACACCACACGCATGCGCACAAAGCCACTTCTGACGTCACAACAGGTTCTGCGCATGCGCAGTGAAGCGCTGTTTGTTCAATTGACTCTTTGTATACTACTGTAATTCCATAAATCGGATGAAAAGTGTCTTCTGGGGGAATGACGTGATTGTGACATCATCAGCGCGGCTATCCCAAAGGTTGGTTCTAGATTCAAACACAAATCGTCACCGACACCAACCGCCTGACCATACAAGGATTGCGCACTAACCGAAACGCCCACATCGCCTACCACAAAATGAGAAGTTCGGTAACCGGCTTAATAGGCCGCTAAGCTGTCTGACATAATGATGATAATTCGGCTCATCGGGGTACAGTGTTACATATACTTGTAAATTAAATAAAATCCGACACAACTACATGATATAGTATGAGGAACTGGAGTACTTTATTCAACCCTACCTGGCCTGGGGCACTTCCGCTCCCCCTCTTTGTTTTTTGCTCCTACCTCCGGTACGACAAAACAATGAAAGCTGAGACTCCGTGACATTGTAGATTATTATATTGGGGTCATTTTGAGTATATTTCTATGAACCCCCCCCCCCAGCAGAGGAACATGGGTAAATTCAATATGCTCTTTTTGAAAATGACGTCACTGTGATGTCATCACCTCCCCCCCCCCCACCACCAAAAGCTGCGGTACCAAACAAAGCGCAAAGGCCAGATAGGGGCAAGCCGTACTCATGGATTCTTCAATAAATTAACCCTACCAGGCATTGGGGGGGGTATGGTTAATGATCTGATCTCCGTGACTTTGTAGCTTATCATATGGGGGTCATTTTGGGCCTGTTTACAAAACCCTTGAGCAAGTAAGAACTCAAAGGAGATGATACTAGAATGCACATGGTCTATGACACCAACCTTGTTTGAGGTGAATCCAGAAGTTCAATTATTTACTGAATAATGTATGGATTTCACGAACTCTCTAGAAAGAAATTTGAAGGGTCGTTTCTGAAACACGTCAAGACAATTTCTTCAGGAGTAGGCCTACAAAATACCGATAGCGATTCTTTTTGGCTTCCATATTCCAGTTTGCTTCGAGGAACTACGCAATAGATGTGACGGAATCCATCAGTTACGACGGTAATATATACACTCGGGGAGAAATTCCACCATCAATCATCTTATAATGTCTTGAAAACCATTGAACTAAGGTTACTGTATCTAACAGATGAATCTGTCCGATAATACAATGTTATAGACAGACTTGTATCGTTTTACACGTGCTACCGGTTTAATGCCAATAACTCTATCGTCAGTTCGTGAATACTGGATATACAAGTTACATCTGGAATTTAGTTTTATTTTCAGGAAGCTATGTGGATCCGTAGGTTATACGGGCCCAGTTATAATTCGGAGGAAAAACTTAAGCAGAAGTACTAAGTTAACGTTGTTTATATAACTGCCACAGGAACTGAGAAGAGGAGAAGAAGAAAGGAGTCCTCCAATCTATCAGCTACTGCAGATAATTTGGTCTCATATTTTTGCTATATTTTGTATCAAAAGAGGTCTGTGTGATGAAGTTAAATATTTTCTGATATTCTTATATATATTCAGATGTCATTTTCAAATGAGTTTTCTGGTTTAGAGCATGAATACAATATGGATACCACCATCAACAACAAAGATGACAAAGAGAATTTTTGAAAGAGGATGTCATAAATCTTTGGCTATCAAAATCTTTATCCCGTACACCTATGGAGAAAATAATAATTTAAGACATATTTTTTACATGTTAGCAAGAAATTAAAACTGATTAGATTTGCATTTCTGCAGAAATTGTATTCACAGAATTGTATTTTTGACTTTCACCAACATCCCCTCCACCAGACCCTCTACAGACCTGAATGATTCATTTGGCTGGATAGGCTCAATTGAACTTTAAATTCCAGGTAGATCTCAATTCACCTACTTGTGTTATCGGTTCGTTGGACTGTTGGATTGTTAAATGATAAACTTGAATTTTGTGCAAGTGAGGATAGAGATTCACATTCTCAACTTCTTCGAAAACTTCGCATCAACACTCTGACAGAACTCCATATTATCCGATCCAGTATACTCCATATTATTCGCTTCAGTCAGAACTTCATATTCTTCCTTATATTTTGATCTAGAACTTCATATTCGTTCTTACATTTTGATCTAGAACTTCATATTCTTCCTTATATTTTGATCTAGAACTTCATATTCGTCCTTTCATTTGATCTAAAACTTCACATCCTTCCTTTCATTTGGTCTTGAACTTCATATTCTTAATTTCATTTGACTTGGAACTTCATATTTTCCTGTCATTTCATCTAGAACTTCATATTTTCCTTTCATTTGATGTAAACTTCAATTTTCGCTGGAAATCCTTTCAAACTTGGGAAATTCAGAATAATAAACGAATCTGATTTCTTTCATAACTAAAGTTTTCTGGCCTAAAAGAAAACTTTCAGACAATTTTTTTCTTGTTTACACATATATTAGCCATAGATATCTAATAATTTGGATATTAGGTTCATCTGCAACACGAGAATTGCTCATTTCAAATGAAACTACATTGGTATACAGAGCAGTAACCAGCCCATACCCACCTTTTGTGCGTGGTAATAATACTTGAGGTATTCTTGTATACCATCCATGTATCTCCGGTATATTGCTCCGTAACCGATGTTAAAGAAACGCAGAAATGGTAACATGGTCATTACGGCGTCAATACCAGCAGTTCCCATCTCATTGATCCCATAGGACATGTTCACCGCGGCCTGCAGCTCTTTGCTCTCATAGTGAAAACGTTTGCCGATCAGCTGCAAGAGATACGAGAATAAAATGGAGTCTATTGAAACAACAATGCATTATGGGATATATTACAATTTTAAAGCACTTGATCATGATTGGTCGATTCAAATGTTCAAATGGAATACCGGTTTTTTCATTGGTTTGTGGGGAAAATTGAAGAACAAACAAGCCAATCATATAGTTTTTGTGAAGGTCCATTCATTCGTGCCATCACAAATAGCACGTGCAATATAGGATGTGTTTAATGAGAGTTTAAGATCGGGCGGTCAATCCTAGGCGGTCAATTTTGTTTTTGTGTGGAAATTACTTGAAAGAAGGATATTTATACAGGTATAATGTCATATCACGACGACCCAGTCACATTATCCTGACATCTTGACATCAACCAATCCTTGATGTATCTTTTTCCAGCTGAGCGCCAAGCAAGCAACATACATGTTCCGTTTTTTTAATATGACACACTAAGTCTGGGATGGCTCGACCCGGACCGAACCTGGGACTTGTCGCTATCGAGGCGGTCGCTTTACCACAAGGCCAAAACAGTTATATACTACTATTTATTATGAACATTTCCTTCAATGTGTCATTCCGTAATACACTTAGAAGAATTCTCCGAGAACCCCTCTACCATAATGTGAACATTACAGTGTGATCCATGAATATATTTTTCTAGATTTACTAAATAGAGCCTATAGGCTTTAATATGTATCTATGTCTAAGCAAGCATGAGGTTGAAACTATAGAAACTGAAGATAAAATTTGTTGTGAGTATAAACCATAACTGTGGTGTGAACTCCACCATGGTTGGGTTTTGATGAAAGGCATGATACAATTTACCTGAAATATCACGCTGATAAGAGTAAACAACTTTTTAGGCAGATACATTATAAAAAAATAGATAAAGAGTATTTTTATTCAAAAGTAGATAATGATAACACAACTGACAAAGCTCAGAAATGATCAACATAATTCGTACTGCATCAAGGAGGCCAAAGGCTTTTGTGTGAAGTTTTGTTACAATTGTTTCTATAGAAATATTCAAGATTTTCTAGCAAACCAGTAACAATAACATATTTGAGGGGAAAATATATGATTTTCTGAGAGATATTAAATGGGTTATGATAGCCACGAGGCAAAATGTAGGAGGTTTTCATTTAAACTATGGAAGGAATATGAATGCATATTTTTTTTGCAGTATAAAAATTCTTAAAAACGAGTGACAGTCGAGTACAATCACTCATGGTAACCAGTATTATAAAACAGGAGATGTGGAAAACATAGGAACATCAGGATCAGCTCTGTTGTCATTAAGATATTTTTTTAAATAGAGTTGTCATAGACCTGGGTAAATTAAGGTCAGCTTTGTGAATGAAATATATTAGTCTTATTTGACCAAACTTCTTTCGGCACCGAAACACTTCGGGAGTATATATCAGCATTTTTCTGACCTGGTATCATCAAAATTTAAATTCATTGTCGTCGGTGATTGTTGAAAAAGAAGTTTATTCTTCGGACTAAACTAATGAGAAGTCAGGTCAGAAAATCCAACACTGGTTTGAGGAAACGGGTCAAAAATTTATTGTCTACAGTCGACAATGAGCAAATTACTCTTCACATAAAATGGCTTCAGAGAACAGGTCAGAAATGTAGTATCCGTTAGCCATACAAAAGATTCCCTTCAGACTGAGACACTGGCTGGAGAGTATAAAACAACAGAACATTATTGTTGACATGTTTCCTTCACACAACAAGACCCCCAAGACCCCCTGTACTGTACTGTATGTATGGAATTTGTGAATTTGGGAGCCTAAAACACGTTAAAAAGATATCACAATACTAGACTTTGACCTTGATAAAATAGCCAAGTTCAGTCATATTCAGGCTTCAGACCCATTGCCGGTTGTTATATATTATATGAACTTGGACAGCTTAACAATAATCCTTCAATACATATTGTATTAACCCTACCTGACCTGGGGGGGGGGAGCATTTTATTTCCTCCACCAAACTTTCTCCCCTATCTCTGGAACGACAAAGGAAGGAAAGCTGAACCTTCGCTCCTTTTTAGTTTATCATATTGGGGTCATTTTGAGCCTATTTGCATAACCCTTCGAGTAGAGAATCATGGGTAAATTCAAGATGGCGTCCGTGTGGGGTACCAGAAAAATGATGTTTCCGTCATTTTTCTTCAAAATTCCTGCTTTTTCTCGAGGAAAATTGTGCAAAAACTATTTTATTTCACATCAGACTATTATTTACTAATTTATCATGCAGCTTTTGTAGAGGAAACACATAAATAAAAAAATTCGAAAAATCTGATGGATAAATCGACCAAAAAATGCCTGTTTTGAAGATGTCATCAAAGCGACCATCTGTTTTCAAAAAAATCTGGTAGAGCGTGACCCAAGGGTATTATGTTGTAAGTTTCAGCTCCCTAGCTCAAGGAGTAAGAAAAATATTTAAGGGGAGCCGAAATCGGCTCCCCCAGGCCTGGACAGCTCCCAAACAGCCCAGGCCAGATAGGGTTAACAAAAACATGAACGGACAGACGGGTGGACAACGCAGACTATACCCTTCGATGAAAATTGATCGAGGGTAAAAATCAGTAGCCTTCTTCTTCGCCATCACAATCTCCATCTTTGAAATGTACTTATAGCATAAGTATAACAATTTTAAATGATTTACTGAATTTAGCCACGGTGACTTTGACCTTTGATCTATTGGTAAAATAAGAACAGTTAGACCTGGAAGCTTCATCCTCACTATAAAACCTGTAGAAATCCAGTGATGTAAAAAAGCATACACAATCGGAAGCATGAGTGCTGCTAGCTTTACCTGATTGCCTCGTAATCGTATGCAATGGATACCAATTTGTTGTCTGTACTGGTCAATCGAAATTCCTATCGTTCTTAGAAATTTAATTTACACGTGCCTTACAAGTTAAATTTAGAACTTTCGAGCGTGTTTTCAGCTCCAAATGTGCTCCACTCCAAAGTGTGCTCAACTTCAAGTGTACGCTCAACTCGATCGTACTAACCAGATCAAAATAATATTTGACGCATTGCTCTGACAGCACGGCACAATGTGTTGAATATTGGGTCTGGGAGTGGGGTTGTCCGACTTCAAGAACCAAAAACATAGTCCATAAACTCACGAGCAGTGTGAACAAAACAAGGTAAAAGATACGACTGGCGATACCGTTAAAATACAGGCCTTCGCCTAATTCATCTAAATATACAAACGTTTTTGGTTGGTTTTATCCCTTCGGAGTTAAAAAATGTGAACTTGCGGATTTTCTTTCCTTTGACCGCATCACTCGTTGGCTGGCCTAATCACACTCATAAGCTGGCCAGATGGCTCTGCGCAGTTATTGGGTCAGGGGTCAGCCAGATATAGTGCGTGTACCAGTGTTGGCAAGCAGCCAAATTTGTTGTACGGCAACAGAGTCTGGGAATAGGGCTTCGCCCTGTTCCAGACAAAAACTGAGACACGAATTTCCTGTTGGAGTTGTCTTCTACCAGAAATGATGATGTATGTGACGACAAGTGGAATACTTTATTGGAAATAGCCATTTTAAAAAGAAGGCTCATTTTAGAAATTAATTTAATTAAAATCCAAATATCTTCACAACAAATATGTTTATAGCGAACAAATTAATATATTTGGAATCCTTGAGAAATACTCTATGAGGCTTACTTTTAGCTATAAAAAGACAAATTCAAGAGGGGGTGTAAAATTATCTGCAGGAGGGCTCTGTAGCCTTAAAATACTTGGGAACAGGGCGCATGGCGGGTCTATCAAATGTATTGTGTGAAAATTATATCTCAGGATACTAAAACGCTGGTTTGAGAGTACAGGCCAGAGCATTATTGTCGATAATGACCAAAGGTTTCTTACACATTAAAATACTATTTATCGTATAGTAAACCCCTGTCCTTTACCCATGTTATCGGAAGGAAGAGGCAGTAGCCAGTATAAACAGTTCAGTGCTGCAAACCATGGATATTAATTTTGTGGGAACATCGAGGGAGTACAAATTTATCCCCATTGCTTACTTGCTGGGGATTTCTCTGAAGTTAATTTGGGAGGGGCAATTTGTGCGAAACCGTGGGTAGTGTTGAGTGCACCCTTAATGAGGTAAACTTATCCATAATGTCAAACCAAACGGCTTCCAAGAAAAAAAATATCAATTTATCATGAAATATTTCCTGAAATAATTCTTAGTTAGAGTAAACAGTCGCCAACCACAGACTGCGCAATAGGTTTAAAATGTGACGTACTTGAAATTTGTTCTGAGATGGAGTTTATGTAAACAAATCCCAAATTACTTTCTTGTTTATGTTTCAGTCCTGTCAGCGGTGATAATAATGTATAATGTGTTTCTTGTTTTGAGAAATACAGTTTTCACTTTAGGGAGACTGTATAAGGGTAACTGTACCACAGATTACCTAAAGGAGGCTTTCCAAACAGGAGGAGGGAGGGGGGAGAGAGACTCATAGACACACAAATTTATTGTTTTGTATCAGAGCGATTTTCCCGAAACAATTGATTAAACAATTAAGAGGAGAAAGCACAATTAAATAATATATATACATTATTATTGGCGTTATTAAAATACTAAATTATGGAGCGAACAAACTTTCTAATGACAATGAACACACATGAGGAATCAGCCGCACTAAATCACTCGATCCCCGCCTCTCAAAATCTGTGGATTAGCAGACGACGTATTGTTAGCGTTAAAGTAGTGCCACAGTAAAATTAACAAATGCACGCATAAAATAGGATAAATACACATGTAAGTTGAACGTACCAGATCTAAAGCTATACGCGAACATAAAAAAAAAACCCACAGAAACATGGACACTATAAAGAAAAAAAAATTCGGGACTCTTTCTTATAGTGTAAGAATCTTGTACTGAGTGAGCAAGACGCAGAGCTCTTCAGCTCTATGTCATGTTTCTGGTTCACTTACGGTCAAACCATGAGAAATCATCTGATCGTATTCAAATTACACACTTGCCAAGTCAATTGTCACCGGATTGCTCATCTGTTTGGACTACAGTTCAGTGCAGGTATACTTGACTTCGATATGAAGTACACTCCGAAGCAGTAGTTACAGAAACATACGAACAACTGTTTCAGGTGTTACGAATAAAGCCAAAAAATTAATCTCTTTTATTCTGTACAAGAAGTTCTGTTTCGTATACAGATAAATCGTCGAGTTAAAAGAGTCAACAGTCGTAGACTGTCGTTCAAAATTTGGCCTCCGTCTGTTTTTTTATTTGTTTTTTTTTTCCGTATACATTTTAACATGGAGTTTATAATGTTTCTAAAATATGACATCTTGAACCAAAAAACATTTCAATATAATATCATGGCAGATATTACATTGAAGTATTATTCTGGTTCAAATATATTATGAAGTCCATGTTAACATTTTACGCTTAGCATTTGCTAACAATCCGAGGGCAGTGGTTTGATCCGAAGTTGTCATTTTAATTAATAATGATCCTGAATGGATTACTCCATTCCCCCATTGTCAATCGTAACCTTCTGCCACAGGGGCTCGTTACCGTTGTTAATTGGTTAAATAGGTTGATATAGGGGGGGGGGGTCGAGGTCGGTAATAAAGGAGGGCCTACCTCGACCCCCCCCTATAATCAACCTATTTAACCAACTAACAACGGTAACGAGCCCCTGTGCTTTCTGCCAGCAATCATGGTGTATAGATAGATAGATAGATAGATGAATAGATAGATAGATAGATACATTTTATTCAATCAGGGCACTGCACAGGACATATGATGGACAGAATTGTTAATTAAGAAATCATGGCGGTGGGTAAGAAGATTTAGATCAGGTGGAATAACAATAAGGACTATACTGGTATAAGTTGATATACTCGGGTGATGTAATCTACTTTTAATTACTTAAACTACTAATAAATTTACTTAAACGTCTTAGTATCGTTGGTTTATGTGACTGAAATAAAAGTACCATCTTATATACACTTGGTCTTATACAATAATGAGATGATAATAATTCTTTACGTTTATCCAGAAGAGCTTTGCATTTGATAATCATGTGATATTCATCCCCAACTTCCGCCTTGCATAAAGTGCATAACCTTTGTTCCTTGT
Organism: Hanleya hanleyi; assembly: GCA_036873755.1. NCBI lineage: Eukaryota > Metazoa > Mollusca > Polyplacophora > Lepidopleurida > Hanleyidae > Hanleya > Hanleya hanleyi. The sequence continues at coordinate 14,708 of JAVTVY010053515.1, forward strand.
TTAAAGGATAAAATATTCAGATAATGTTCATATCCAAATTCACTTTTGATTGCCGAGTAAAAGTTCCTTTGGAAGAGCTGTTTATTTGGTCTTGCCAGATTTGGTAATATACATCTTTTAATTTCTGTTTAATTGCAGCCTTTAACCACCGTGTACTTAAACCTACTGGTCCAGCCATATATATAAGAAAATCCCAAATTGTCGAACAAAGATTTGATAAACTTAAGCCATATACTCGATACAGTATCAAGTTGTCCAAAAATAAGTTTATACATGAGAACAATTGCAATTCCCACTTATTAATTTACTCCAGTAATTAATCATTCTGCAATAGATCGATATTGTAATTGGATATTGCCCTATTTCTCCATAGGCCATATACGTCGAAGTACTAGTCCGCAAGCCTAATATTTGTTTTAGAAATTTGATTTCTATCAATAAGCGAAAGGTTTTCATATCCCCAAATTTCACAGCCATATATAAGTATCGGTTTTACAATTACGTCATATAATTTCAAAATGCAATCTAGTGACAAATTTAAACTTTTTGATCTGCGAAGTACATGTACACTATAAAATGCCTTAGAAGCCTGCTGAACATTGTTTTTTATCGGCTGTATAAAACGTCCTGTGTTTGTGAAATGAACACCCAGATACCTAACCACTTCAACTGAGCTACCTTGACAATAAAATATGTCATTTTTATACTTTCTTCCAAAAATGATTACTTTGGTTTGCCTAGCATTAATTCCATTTTTCACAATACTCAGCATAAACGTTTATTGATTGCTGCAATCCCTTTTTAGTATCTGCGAACAGAACCGTGTTATCCGGATAAAATAGTACAAAGATTTTCAGATATGTAACAATATCACTATCGCTAAGTGAATTTCTAAATCTGAACCAGTACAATTATTAAGAAAAAACTCATCTAAATCATTCACAAACATAGCAAAAAACAAGGGAGATAAATTTTCCACTCGACGTACGCCAACATTACAGGGGAAAGTTTCGGACAGACTACAATTACTTTCGACACATGATTTAATGTTTTGATACACAATAAATATTACATTAAACACTTTTCCATTAATGCCGAAAGACAAAACTTTTTTCCAAAGCCCACGCCTCCAAACTGTATCAAAAGCGTTTTCTAAATCCTCAATCGCTGACTGACTTCATACTTAGAGATGTGGCTTTAACCAATCAACCTTATCCGTTTGAAATTCGGTGCGCAATATCACATCCAGACGAACCAGGGACATGGGAAGAGTTCGCTTAAGTCGATAACTCTCCCAAAAACTTGAGGAAAGTTCACTCAAGTAACAGTCACTCAAGTTGAGTGAAGTTGATTCCACTGAAGTTGAACTTACTCAAACTTGAGTGGAAGTCAACCAATTTGTATATTGTGTATATTCCTAAAAAGTATACGTGATGCAAATAATGACCAAGCTGGAACTGATGGTTATGTTATCTGAGAGCTAGATTTGTATTTCGAATTAGCACCTGCCCCGTCTGGTCTTAGACATCTCATCCCAGACTTTGTGCACGAAGTATCGATGTTTAAAACCAGGATGGACGAAGAGTTTCCGGTATGGCGTATTGCAGATCCATTTTGATGTTCGCATTCTTCAATAAATACATATATTCAATGAGCAGCAGCTATTACTGCAATTTAAAGAGAAGTATCAGTCATTATGATTGGGCAACGACAGTAGTGAGGTCCCTCTGTACCATAGCCACCGATTCGTCACACAGGATTGCACGATAAGCGATATTTTTTGTTCAAATAACATTTGAATGTTTTCTCCAATTAAATCATTATGTTTAGATAGATTGGATCAGTGTGAAGAGACAGCAATGCAAGTACATATACCCCTTTGCGCGAAGGGTGGATTTCTTTCAGATGTCATACGATTGGACGACAGTAACAAATCATCATACTGTATAACTCTGCTATTATTGATGAGTAATATGTGATCAAGTTCATTCATATTGGGCCAAACATTAATTGAGAAATATCTTCAAACAATGATGGACGACGGAGTTTAACTGGGGAATGTACAAAATGCTTATTCTGTATAACAAGTATTCCTTGAAGTATTTAATTGTGCATGAATAATTGACACAGCAGATTTTACTGGTGTAAACATTTGCATCTACTTACCATCCGCACAGAAAAAAATATCCGCTACTACCTCTTTAACATGTTATGGAATATTAGACTTCAGTACTACGGGAACATTCCTTGATTTCATTCTATAGCATAGTATGGAATATTCCTTTGTAAGATATGGCATATTCTTTGCTATGATGTGGAATATTCCGCTGGTGCTATAGTCGTGGATAATATTCCATATTCGGGAGCTTTTAGCTACTCCATACTAAATAAGATGAGAATGAGGACACTGAGCATGAGGATTTTTGATAAGGATTAATTGATTTCGTGCAACTCCATTGGTTTAGGTCCGTGTAACCTTGCACAGTTCAATTTTCGTTTTTCGTTTTTGGTTTCCCAAAATCAAAAATTGAAATTTGACCGTCAATTTTCAATTTTCGTTTTTTGTTTCTGTAATCTCAAAATCAAAAATTGAAATTTGACCGTCAATTTTCAATTTTCGTTTTTTGTTTTTGTGATCTCAAAATCAAAAATTGAAATTTGACCGTCAATTTTCAATTTTTGATTCTGGGATTACAAAAACAAAAAACGAAAATTGATATTTGACAGTAAATTTTCAATTTTCGTTTTTCCTTTTGCTTCACGCAAAAATGAAAATCAAATATTGAAAATTGCCTCGACTTGTCCGTTTTTCGTTTTTTGATTTTAACTTTGACGTATCAATGTTAAATTCGCACGTGGACGGGTTATATTGTCACTTCGGGTACGACGAGTAGAATAGAAAACGCAAATCGTGTCGTACAAACGGTGTGGAGCGTGAGAGGCATATGACCCACCAGGCCATCTTCAGGAGCCAGTGTATGGATCGATTTGTTATGGTATCTATACATTGCCTTGGTTAGTTGCCCACGGTAGTTCTGGATAAAACAAAGATCAAGGGGTCTCCTCTAAATCAAACCAATTATTGAACAGGCTCATCTAGCTCATTACGCCATCGAGAGTCAAACTAAGAACCGCCGGATTGGGATACCAACATGCTAATTCAAAATAACCTCGGGGGATGAAATGTTCGAGATTGAGGCAACGACTAAAAAACTCACTCGAATCACCAATAATGTCCAGGTAAACCCTGTGCGAGGATTCACGATTTACCTGGACTTGTGAAGATGCACCAGACAGGTCTGGATAGGTGGCATCCCGCTGTTCTCTTTGGTTATTGGCACTGAGGCATGAGCCAATCAGGACGCGGTCTTAGATTTTCTCATTTCGAAAAATAGATGTTTAGAGCGATACAAAAGCGAACAGCATTCATGCACACAACCGCTATTTGTTATTGATTTGAAATATAGAATTCATAAAGATACCAACAAAGATTTAATACTAATAAGAGTAAGCATCGCGGTGATGGGCCGCGAAATCCGTATACGGCAAGCGGCCCCTAAACCACCATTTCAAACAAGCACACAATCGCCACGTTTGATGCCAGACGTCTGAATGCTTCAACGCTTCAGGTCCATGGCGATCTTCATTCTCTATTTTTGGGACCTGGATCGTTGGAGCGTTCAGATGCCTGTCAACGTTCGGCGCCAAAAACGCTTCAACGCTTTAAGTGCGGGTGCCAAACGCTTCAATGCATGGACGCGGGAAGTTCCTTTTGGAGTTATGATTAGGGTACCCACGTATTTATTATACTACCCTACTTTAATGTAACTCCCATGTGTATCAACCACGTTGTTCTCCATAGGCCTATAATGCTTCACACCTACTGCACGAATGCCTACTCGCTTCTCCACGTGCGCAGTTGGCCCATTATAATCTAGCTCGAATGCCTGGCTCCAAGAATCTATAGTGTAGTGAAACTCCCATATCTTTCTCCCTACTGGTTTTCCATATTATGCTCCACACCTGCCTAAACAATCCGAGTTGCGCTTTCCATACTACTCCGCGGACCGTAAGTGACATCATAAACCGTGTGCGTGCACAGTTAACATTGACGCGTCAAAGTCAAAATCAAAAAACGAAAAACGGACAAGTCGAGGCAATTTTCAATATTTGATTTTCATTTTTGCGCGAAGTAAAACGAAAAACGAAAATTGAAAATTGAATGTCAAATTTCAATTTTTGATTTTGAGAAACCGAAAACGAAAAACGAAAATTGAAAATTGACGGTCAAATTTCAATTTTTGATTTTGAGAAACCAAAAACATAAAAACGAAAATTGAATTGTGCAAGGTTACACGGACCGGTTTAAAATCGTTTGTTGTCCCTCAGTTACATGAAGTAGCGTCTTTGATTACGTAACTCTCCATATTTCCGTTGTTACCGTCATATACGAGGCAACACAGATAAAGGCAGAAGAAAAGTATGGTGGCCGAGAGGGGCCATCGTCACTTCGCCATCGTACGTCAAAAAACAGAGCGATGGAGCGATAGAGCGATAGAGCGATGGCGATAGAGCGATGGCGATAGAGCGATAGAGCGATGGCGATAGAGTGATAGAGCTATGGCGATAGAGCGATAGAGCGATGGCGATAGAGCGATAGAGCGATGGCGATAGAGCGATAGAGCGATGGCGATAGAGCGATAGAGCGATGGCGATAGAGCGATAGAGCGATAGAGCGAAGTACATGACTGCGCATGTCTCATAATCATGCATATTCATACGGTGATAATCGTACCTCCAACACAAGAGAGATCGCCGCTAAACTCTAGTTATTATCAGGCGGATTCATGAATATTATAGGGACCAGCGGCATACCACAAAGATTACACAGATAACACAGAGATAGACCGATAAGTTTTATTGTATATGGGCTAAAATAATAAACATTGGCTAAAAGATCGACATAAGAATCTAATAAATAAAGCAGTGATATTCGCTGTCTGGTGAACATATACATTTGGAACATTTGAAATCAAGTTTTGTAATTAATGCTGATCAACGCTTGTTAAAAATCAACGTAGAATCGAAATAGAAGAGGTCACTCTCCCCCCCCCCTCTAAAATATTGGTGATCTGATTTACCCATAGTCTCGTAATTTTTCGTCAAATTCAACTTCTAACTCCTCTGAAAGAAAAGACCAATTCGTCCGTCGATGCGTAAGTTGAATTATTTGAAGTTGTGGGTGCCGGACGCGGCCATTTCCGCGTTTTTATCGAAAAAGAAAGGCGGATGTCATATGAAACTGATAATTCATTAAGATTGTGCTGATCAAGGCTGGACTTAACACTAAATCGCATAGAACAAACACTGATTTTTTTTTTATCTTATTTGGTTTTGTTAGGTAATACACATTGTACGTACAATATTTTATCGTACTAAACAAAAATGGCTGTATTTGTAATTAGAAACTCATGTTATACAACAAACAGATACATCGTCATTACACCTCGATTTATCTACGCAAACAACATCATAAGAGTCTAAACAGTAAATGCAGCGATGACCAATACTGGTAAAATTCGCAGTTCTTATACTGGAAATATTTATCGGTTTCGTACGCACATTTAAAGCGTTTTGAACACTTTTCAACCAAGGGATTTTTAACTACTTTCATTTTATATATAGAAAATTTAATAATAGAAATACAGTAGTTGAGTGGCTGATTTCTGGGTTGTAAAAGACCAAGTATAACTTTTTCTGGAGAAAATATAATTGGAACAACCGCCGAAGCGAACTAATTTTCCAGTAAACTCCACCAAGGGTAGATATGTTCACATTCCCAAAAGAGATGAATAATAGTCTCTGGAACTTTGCTACAAAATGTACATAAGTTAGATATATCAGGGTAAAGTTTATGTGCAAAAATGTTGGTAGTCAATATTCGGTTAATAATTCTGTATGGAAACCATTTATATTTCACATCTCTTTGTTACATTATTATTCCATATATACCACTCCGAATCACTATAATTTTTTTCAAGAACTATTTAGTAAAGTAAATCTAAAGGTCAAGAGATTTCTATATAACATTTTACAGCCTTTTTCCTCACTTATTAATAGTGAAATAGGGGGCAGTATCAACGGTATCATATATTGTTTCTGTAATAGTCCAAATCTCATGTTGTTTGCTGCTTTCCGTACTGCTTGAGTAGTATATAAAACTGATATTGACGCAACTTGACCTTGGACCTAAAAAATTTGCATATTGGGGAGAAAAAACTACCTCCGAACACAGAAGGGTTCCAATTTTTACAGGTTACTGCGCAGGTCAAGTGGTTGCCATGGTGACGTCACTTCCGGTCACGTGACCTTTGGGGCATGTATTCTTCCGCGGTGAAGCCGTCGGCGGTGATGCAGTCGCGGGAAAAAGCCTCCGTGGACAGAAAAAGTAGTCCCAAATACGCGGAGAGCTGAGGGAAATTCTCCGGCAATCTTCGGGACATTTTGGGAGCGAGAGAGGGCCCCTAGTGGACCGATTGGGTTGAGTGAGGTGTCAAAGTGAAGCGCTCCTCCAGGGCGATCAAGTCATTGGTGGGTGTATGTAAAATTAGGATTTGTCCCGAAAACATAAAAAGCGGAACAAGGACTTTACCCCTAAAATAGGGCCTGATTCGCACATTTGCATCTGTACGGGAAAATGCCCATATGGGTGGTCATTTTTTTGTGGATTTTACTATGGGTTGTGGGGCCTTGTTTTTCACGTCTCACCACGTAGAACACATGGGCGGGTTCCCGAAGCTAAGCGGTGAAATTTTCCGAAAAGTTCACGGAGGTATGGATAGGCCTATAGGCCTAATGGCTCAGTGGATAGGTCCATACTTGGCAATTCACACATGTTCATTGCGATATGGGTTGTGGGATCTTGTTTCTCACGTCTCACCACGTAAAACACGATGGGCGGGGTCCCGAAGCTAAGCGGTGAATTTTTTTAAAAAGTCACTGCGCGCATGCGTAGTGGGTAAATGGTGCTGGGTGGCCGTTTTGGGGTCAAGGTGAGCCCTTAGTGGTCCGATGGTGTCGCAAGAGGTTTTATTTTGAAGCTCTCGTGGAGGAGCATCCGACTGAACTAATGTATCGTCCGTTTTCAATATTCTGCGCATGCGCAGTCTGGTCGTAATATAGAAAGGAGGCATTTTGGGGGTGCGTGGGGATGTGTTTGGGATAGAAATAGACCACTATTGGTCCAAATGGTTCGTGGGAGGTGTCAAAGTGAAGCTTTTGTGGGGTGGAGTCAGAATACAGGACATATATGGTACAATACAGGACAGATATTGTATAACACAGGAGAGATATTGTATAACATAGGAGAGATATGGTATGATACAGCACAGATATGGTATAATACAAGACATATATTGTAAAATACAGCACAGATAATACAGGACAGATATTGTATAATACAGGACAGATATTGAATAATACAGGACATATATTGTATAATACAGGACGGATATTGAATAATACAGGACAGATATTGTATAATACAAGACATATATTGTATAATACAAGACATATATTGTAGCATCCGGATGTAAAACCACAGTCCCGGATGTAAAACAATGAAAACCCAGGATGTAAGATGAGGTCCCGGATGTAAAACAAAGGTCCCCGGATATAACTGGTCATACATACTTAGGTTATTATTATGGACAACATAGATACAGTCTGGTCATACATAATTATGTTATTATTATGGACAACAAAGATACAGTCTGATATGTAATTTCTTACAATTAAGAAAAATTCAAAACGATAAATGTGTGAAGTAGTAGCCAGATAAACTGACTAACGCCACATCACCGCGATGTATATATTATCAGGATACTGTGCTGTTCCCGCAAGAGTACAAGTACATGGACAAGAAAAATGTAAATTGGTAGAGTATATGTATAAGGACAGATTACATGTACAGGCACATAGTACATGTATAGGCACATAGTACATCTACTTTCGCTACTACTTGTACTGATGACGTCACCGATGACGTCATAGATGCTGTGGACATCCATCAAATCGGGGTCTACACTCCAAGAGCTAGAAAATGACACCTCCCACGGCGCATTCGGACCAATAGTGGTCCATCTCTACCCCAAACACACCCCCACACACCCCAAAAATGACCACTTTACTTACTACACCAAACTGCGCATGCGCAGATTGACGCGACTTGCAATACAAAGCACGCCATTCTGGCTCTACCCCACAGAAGCTTCACTTTGACCCCTCCCACGACCCATTTGGACCAATAGTGGTCCATCTCTATCCCAAGCACACTCCCACGCACCCACAAAATGCCTGCTTTCTATACTACGGCAAGACTGCGCATGCGCAGAATATTGAAAGCGGAAGATGCATTAGCCCAGTCGGATGCTCCTCCACGAGAGTTTTAAAATAAGACCTCGAACGACACCATCGGACCACTTGGGGCTCACCTAGAGCCCAAAACAGCCACCCAGCACTATTTACCCACTACGCATGCGCGCAGGGACTTTTTCGAAAAATTTCACCGCTTAGCTCCGAGACCCTGCCCGTCGTGTTTTACGTGGTGAGACGAAGAAAACAAGACACCACAACCCATAGTAAAATCCACAAAAAATGACCACCCCTATACACATACAGGCATTTTCCCGTACAGATGCAAATGTGCGAATCAGGCACGATTTTAGGGGTAAAGTTCCACTTTTTATATTTTCGGAGACAAATCCTCAATTTACATGCATCCACCCATGATTTGATAGGCAGGCCCGATAAGCCGGAGACCGACATTAGCCCTTTTGGACATCGTTGATAGGAGTTTTCCCCTATTGTAGGGGTAAAATCTGTGTTCCGCTTTTTGTATTTTTGGGACAAATCCTAATTTTACATACACCCATCCACTGGTTGATCGCCCTGGAGGAGCGCTTCACTTTGACACCTCACTCGACCCAATCGGTCCGCTAGGGGCCCCTCTCCCCCCAAAATGCCCCGGTGATTGCCGAAGATTGCCGGAGAATTTCCCCCAGACTATTTTTCTGTACGCGGAGGCTTTTTCCCGTGACCGCATAACCGCGGCGGAATACATGCCCCAAACGTCACGTGACCGGAAATGACGTCACCATGGCAACCACTTGACCTGCGCAGTGACCTGGAAAAACTGGAACTCTCCTGTGTTCGGAGGTAGTTTTTCTCCCCACTATGCAAATTTTTTAGGTCAACGGTCAAGTTGCGTTAATATCAGTTTTATATACTACTTGCCTGACATACTGATAATTATTCCAGAAAATGGGCTGCGCATTTATAAATGGACTGAAAAGAGTCAGATGACAAAAAAATTCCGTTATTATCTAAAATATCATTTACAAACCGCACGCCTTTTCCATCCCAGTGACCTAAATGTAGAGCTTTATTATCAATCTTAATTTTTTCATTGTAACATTTGACAGAAAGTTTGACAGTCCTCTAGTTTTATTTGAAATTCTGTCCAGGCTAGAAGCGTGTCCCTCCAAAATACGTTTTCCATCGTTGGTATAATATTAGTTCTTAAGAATGCTGAACCAACTCCTATTGGGTCTATATTCTTTGGCATATACATTTTCAAAATATTACACCACTTGGAATTATCAGCTTGTAATATCCTAATCCACGATATATTTTGTGCCTGGATTACATATTAACAATAGGATTATATAAACCGCCATGTTCAAGTGGTTTAACAGAAATTTTTCTCAAAAATTTATCAGGTTTCGAGTTCCAAACAAATTCAAAACAGCGTTTCTGGAATTCTTTTATAAGTGGTTCGGGTGGGTTTGGAAGAGAGGAAAATAGATGGTTGAGTTTCGGCAACAACAAGCCAAATGACATTTCGTCCCAGTGGAGTCAATCCTATTTTGGACCATATCTTTATGAGTATGACAATATCTTTTAATTCACCTTTGTATTTGTTCAACCTTTTCGGCCAAATTGTTTGTAAACAAAAGACCTAATAGCTTAAAGTCACCTTGTGACCAGTCTAAATTCCATTTAGTACGAAACCACTGAGAAAATGTTGGTACTTGGCATAAAACTGCAATTTAAAAACCAGTCATTTCAGATTTATTTCTCACGCTTCTCTACTAATTTTCGGCCCATTTCAAGGCACCCCCTCGTAATTATTGAGGGTGGAGAGACGAAGTAGTCCTTGGTCTCCGCTCTTTGAGACATTCCGTTCTTTGTGCAATGCGGGGGTATAGGGAGAGAGGCAAATCTTAATAAATTAATATCCTATCAACGTTCTCCAACAATTGAATATTAATAAGCGTCAATCCTTCCCCCTCCGTGTCATTAATCAAAGATCTTTTTTTTTTATATATTCATAATGGCATTCCTTGAATCAACTCAGAGTCGCTTTCTTGTACAGAATTTTTCTTAGTATGCATGGCGTTGATATTCATTTTGACCGCCATGAAAATCTTGTACCGACAAATACCGTGAACACAAAGCTAGGGAAAAATGTCGACTTGTCTCGTTCGTTTTGGTGTAGTCATGCGCAGTCATGTACTTCGCTCTATCGCCATCGCTCTATCGCTCTATCGCCATCGCTCTATCGCTCTATCGCCATCGCTCTATCGCCATCGCTCTATCGCTCTATCGCCATCGCTCTATCGCTCTATCGCCATCGCTCTATCGCTCTATCGCCATCGCTCTATCGCTCTATCGCCATAGCTCTATCGCCATAGCTCTATCGCTCTATCGCCATCGCTCTATCGCTCTATCGCCATCGCTCTATCGCTCTATCGCCATCGCTCTATCGCTCTATCGCCATCTCTCTATCGCTCTATCGCCATCGCTCTATCGCTCTATCGCTCTATCGCCATCGCTCTATCGCTCTATCGCCATCGCTCTATCGCTCTATCGCCCTATGGCACGATGGCGAAGTGACGATGGCCCCTCTCGGCCACCATATGTTCACGAATCACTCGATATACGCTAAAGTTCTTTTTGCTGTGTGTATCCTCGGTGTCTGAAGCTAACTGTCATTGTTGTACAAAACACATAAATCAGCAGAAACTTTGCAAGCATTTGTTGGACATTCGCCATACTGTCTGGCTATTGTCATTAGTGTTGACCACTTCTTTTAAGTAATTATGGTTAACTGTTATATTTATTGGCATTTAGTGTGTCTTACATAGATTATGAATAGCCCTGTCACGGTGGGATGTTTATTTCGATGAGTGTGCATTCTACGAGCGATTTCGTGATGTCGCTTGTTCATTAGAAGTTGACTATGCTAACGTACCATATTCACGTCATTACGCAATATGAAATGTTCCGTGAATATATAGACATGTATAATTGTCTGACGAGAACCATGTCTTGTAAATATCTCAAACCTAAAGCATAACAAATACCCGAAATCATACCTGGCTTATTTTTATCTAGGAAAAACAACAATCATCGGCTTCTATAAATTCTCACGTCTATATCTCGATTGAAGAGACAAAATTGCAAAATGTTAACGATTTCGAAGCCCGTTCCTTCTCGGTCGCCAATCGCC